>APFE031352348.1:36673-68399 GCA_000404065.3 Pinus taeda | reverse complement strand
AGGAAGATTATTAAGGAATTTAGACTTCTGTGATCCATAACATTGTTTAGATAATTTTTGGCGAAATCACATAAATAATCATTTGTCGACGCGTTTCGAACCAACCAGTGTGGTTCATCGTCAGGACAAGTTGAAGAACCAGATCCAGCCTAGCATGTTAAATAGTCTGAGAAGAGATTCCAACGGCTAATTAACGGTTAATTCTGACTAAAGGACCCAGGTCAAAAATTAAATTTAATATTGTTAATATTATAATATTATTATTAATAATTTATAATTAAACTTTGTCAAAACTTTAGTCAAGAACCTTCAACGGGGTTCTGGAAGATTCAAAGGTAAGCTACCTTTCAAATGCTTTGCTTGTGGAAGAGTCAGTCACTATGCAGCCAAATGTCCTCATAAAGATAAGCTTGATAAAGGTAAGGAACCAGTTAAATTGAACAGAAAACATAACGTAAGTAAGAAGAGCTATTATACACATGAAGACATTGATGGACTTTCAAATAGTGATGAAGATGAACATGGTAATGATTATAGACTTTTGATGGCTTTTGAAGATGATGATTTCTTGGATGCTATAGATGAAGATGATCTCTATGAAGAAATTTCTAAACTTAAAATTTGTTTAGAAGAAAAGAATATGATTATAGACACTCTGGCATTCCAACTTGCTGAAAGAGAAAAACACAATGAAAAGTTAGAATGTGAAATTGTGGGACTTAGAAAAGATATTGAGAAAATAAAAGCTCTTAATCTTAGATTTGGAATCTGAAACTTTAGATGAGATTATCAAAGTGCAGCATTCTCCTCTAATAAATACAGGTTTTGGATATACGGAAGAAGCATCTCAAGCACAGAAGCCATCCACCTCCAAAAGTTATCTTGATGCAGCAAGGAGAAGTGAACAGGTTGACAATCGTCAACAAAGGCATAAAGCGGATCAACAGGTAAATTGAGGTCAATCTAATTCAAGGATAAACAGAAGCTACAACCAACCACAGGTAAATCATTCTTAATTTGCCTCAAGAATGAATGTCAATGGAAAATACAATCACCTGGTCGGTAGATTTGATAATCGCATGAATTTATTTAGTGGCCAATGTTTCTCATGTCATAACTTTGTACATAAAGCTGCTCAATGTGTTGCCTACAAGACCATCATGACTAGAGAAGCACAAAATCAAAGGAGTGTGACTGGGATCATGAAGAGGACCTACAATCATTTTTCTGCTCTTGAGAATGAAATAGAATGCTCTATTTGTAACAACTTTGGTCATGAAGATTCTGAATGCAAGAGTAAGTTTCGGCAAACATCTCCGAAGGAGCAAGCTTCATTGGATCCCAAAACATGGAGAAAGAAAGAACCGCAACCAGAAGGATGTGGTATAGCATTATATGTGGAAGGATAGGAAAATCAGTGGTACATCGACAGTGGATGCTCAAAACATATGACAGGTGATAAAGAAAAACTTCAATCATATAGTGCCTTAGAAAAGGAAAGGAAGGTTCATTTGGAAAAGGACACCCCTGCATCATAAAAGTAAAGGTTTGTTCTTTGAAAGAAAAGGTCAAAGCTGGGAATGTTATGTATGTTGATGGCTTAAAGCATAATCTATTGAGTGTTAGTCAAATGTGTGATCAAGGAAATGAGGTAGTATTTCGATCAAATGGATGTATTGTTCATGAGCTTGATATAGGAGAAACAATGATCAAAGGCATAAGAACTCCAAATAATTTATACATGCTCAAGGGAGGACAACAACAATGCTATCTAAGCAAAAATTATGAACATTGGATATGGCACAGAATATTAGGGCATCTAAACCTCCCTCAAATAAGGAAAGCATGCAAATATCAGGCGGTTCGTGATCTCCCTAACATCAGAATTCCAGAAAATACAATATGGAAATCATGTCAGTTTAGTAAGCAAACCAGAACTCATTTCCCTAAGAAGGAAGGATCAACTGGTAAGCCACTTGAACTTGTCCATACTGATTTATGTGGTCCATCAAGGAAAAAGTCACCTTGAGGAGAATAATACTTTATATTGTTCATTGACAACTTTTCCAGGACGTGTTGGATAGGACTTCTGAAGCAGAAAGACGAAGATTTCAAAAAGTTCAAAGCATTCAAAGCCTTGGTTGAAAATTAATTAGATCGCAAAATCAAATTCCTCTGGTCTGATCTAGGAGGGGAATTTACCTCAGATGAATTTTTCGACTTTTTTGAAGAACATGGAATAAGAAGGGAATTCTCTTCTGCAAGGACTCCTCAGCAAAATGGAGTGGTGGAAAGGATGAACAGAACGGTTCAACAAATGGCTCGTGCTCTGCTTGATGAAACTGGAACTCCTGCAACCTTCTGGGATGAAGCTACATTTGCTGCCATTACTATTCTTAACAAAACAAACGTCCGGGTAAATAGCACTCAAACTTCTCATGAACTTTGGTATGGTAAGACTCCTATGGTAAAATACTTTAAAATTTTTGGGAGAAAATGTTACATCAAAACGACTGATACAAAACTTGGCAAGTTTGAACCTAGAGTAGATGAAGGCATTCTCCTTGGTTACTCTTCCCGAAGTAAAGGATATAAGTGTTACAATAAAAGACTTGGAAAAATTGTTGAAAGTATTGATGTGGTGGTTGATGAAGTAGGCGACCTTCCAAAGCAGATAAAAACCGAAGATTTTGAAGATGAAGAGGACTATCCTTCAACTTCCAATCAGACTAATGATGAAGAAGAAACCTATGAGGCACCAGAAGAACAGATAAGGGTAGAAGAAAAGACTCCATCCAAGTACGTACAGAAGAATCATCCAGAGACTCAAATTTTGGGGCAGAAAGAGGCAAGTGTTCAAACAAGAAGAACTATTACAGAAGCTTTATGCTATCTAGCTTTTCTCTCCTCCGTCGAACCATGAAATGTAAGTGAAGCATGCAAAGATGAATGCTTGGTCAAGCCCATGAATGAAGAACTTGAGCAGATTGAAAAGAATAACACTTGGGAATTGGTTCCTAGACCTAATGATAAGAATGTCATAGGGACCAAATGGATATTCAAAAACAAGCTAAATGAAAATGGAGATGTTATTAGAAACAGAGCCAGACTTGTTTGTAAAGGGTATTCTCAACAAGAAGGTATAGACTTTGAAGAAACTTTTGCACCAGTTTCTAGACTTGAAGCCATAAGAATGTTCCTTGCCCTTTCTAGCATTCAGAAGTTCAAAGTATATCAAATGGATGTGAAATCTACCTTTCTAAATGGATATTTAGAATAAGAAGTATATATTGAGCAACCAGATGGATTCATCCTTAGAAATGATCCAAAACTTGTATGCAGACTTAGAAAGGCTCTCTATGGTCTTAAACAAGGTCCAAGGGCTTGGTATTATCATCTGGACAAATGCCTCCATCAACAAGTTTTTTCAAAAGGATCAGCAGATAAAAATCTATATATAAAAATTGATAATGATAAATTGCTAATACTTGTTGTGTATGTTGATGATATCATCTTTGGTAGCAATGAAGAAGCCATGAATCAAAACTTTTCTTTGGTGATGCAGAAAGAATTTAAAATGTCCCTGCTTGGTGAGCTCACATATTTTCTTGGTTTACAAGTCCAACAAAACAAAGACAGTATCTTTCTATCACAAACCAGGTACCTCAAGCAGATCTTGAAGAAATATGGCATGGAAGATTCGAAACCAGTATGTACCCCTATGTTAATAGGATGCATCCTTAGTGCAAATGATGAATCTTCAGCAGTACATCAACCAACCTATAGATCCATGATTGGTAATCTACTCTATCTGACAAGTACTAGGCCAGACATCATGCATGAAGTAGGAATAGTTGGAATATTCCAGGCTAATCCAAAAGAAGCACACCTTCAGGTAGTTAAAAGGATCTTCAAATATCTTCAAGGAACATAAAACTATGGCTTATGGTATCCTAGAGATACATATCTCACACTTCATGTATATACAGATGCATATTGGGCAGGAAGAGTGGATGACAGAAAAAACACGAGTGGTGGTGCATTCTTTATGGGGTCCAGATTAGTATCTTGGTTCAGCAAGAAACAAAGTTCAATTGCATTATCTACAGCTGAAGCAGAATATGTGGATGCTGCATCTTGCTGCATACAACTCCTTTGGATGATGCAAACATTACAAGACATTTGAATCACTTGTACTCCACCTATCTCCATTTTATGTGATAATACAAGTGCAATCAGTATTTCAAAGAATCCAATCATACATTCAAATACCAAGCACATACCTATCAAATATCATTTTCTCCGGGAACAAGTGCTTAAACAAAAGGTCAAACTGAAGTATGTTCCCTCCAAGGAACAGGTTGCTGATATATTCACCAAACTACTACCAAAGGAGGCATTTGAATATCTCAGATAGAAGCTGGGAGTAGTTGATGCATCATCTTGCTATTGAAACTTATATGTTTCAAATAAAAGTGGTTGTACGCGAGTTTCATGAAAATCATTCGCATACATACACCAGTTTCTGTGGATACAGTAGCATATATGCTGGTTTGAAAAATATCAGTGGGCCAGACTCAGGATGAAAAGAGTCTGACATGGGTCTGACAGAGACCATCTAGCACAGGTTCATGGGGAGCATTTACTTCTAATAATGCATTGTTGGAATTATCTTAGAAGATCTTGATACAACTTCATAGTTTTTCTTGATTCAAGTGGAACAGGTGTAGAGAGAGATCATGGTTGATGTTCCGGATGGTGATGGATAGATGCTGCTAATGATAGCCGCTGATGACTATCATAATCTTGCCTTAGATATATTAGTGTTTATGGCATGTAAAAGCCTATTTTGGTTTCCCCACTATGCATGGGATGGATGATGTAATGTTCTTGTTTTATCATGTGTAAACTTTTGGTGTATCCCCACTTGGTTGGGTGGATGAGTCAATATTGGTATATCCCCACTTGGTTGGGAGAATGTATGTATGAGTCTTTGGTGATAGGAAGGTCATTTATGATGTATACAATATTGTTCTTCTTATAGAACATCTTTTTGCAAACCTTGCCTACAGTCAAGGGGAGCATGGATAGCATAGCAAAGCAAAGATTTTAGCATGTACTCAGGGGGAGCATAACACTTTGCCCTTGATGACAAAGGGGGAGAATGACTTTGAGTGACTTGAGGTTGCCATCAAGTCCAAAAGGGGATATTGTTGGCATTATGACACAGGTTTGGCACTATGACACAAGTGTTTTCCTTGATGGAAACTCACTCAGATGACAGATCACAGTTTAGGCTCTCAGAATGAAGGAAAAAGAGATATACGTAGGTTCCATTTAACAAGGTTGCATATACACGTGGGATCACTGATCAAAAGATGCATATGCATATGCATGCACTTTCATGTAAGAAAAATTGCGTACATGTGGGAAAACTTGTTTTTAGTCCTTGGTATTTGGACCTATGGTTTGGACCATGGTATCTCGTTCGAAGTGTTGAACCTAGGTATTGAGTCCCTAAGTATTGGTTCTAAATGGTTTTGGACCATGGTATTGAGTAAGGCCTAAGACTATAAAAGGGGAAGGATATCATTAGGCAAAGGTACTCAAGGATTGAATATTTTATGAAGAGAAAGATCTAGAATACTGGTCACTGGGTTATGGTGCATAGCTGGATCTGAATCAAGGAGGAACCTGAGTGCTAGAAGAAGGATAAGTTCTATTGCTGGGTCAAGATCTTAAGGCTTGAACAGAAGTATCTTTGTGTGCTTTTGATCTGTTATATTTGGCACATGACTTGAGCTATAAATCTGATAATATGGGTATAACTGATGTCTGAATAATTGAAAAGAGTAAATTATCTTTTATAGATCTATACGCAGGTTCAACATAGAAAAGGCACGTATACACACTAGTTCGGTAATTCAAAATAGCGTATACACAGGTTTGCCTTAATACAACAACTTATGCATGTAGGTTCTACATATTGAAGTAGCGCACGTCTCATAAAATATGTTTTAGCTACTTCTGTTTATTGATGCAGTGTTCTAGGTTCATGATTGGTTTCTGGTTACTGTTACTGTATTCTGGTTACAGTATTCAAAGAAGTTGTTAGGCCCCTATACTACTAGTGTAACCCCTTATTATTATTAGTACAACCCCCTTATTATATTGATGTACCCACGTAATGCCCATATTTTTACTATTGTGCCCCATAGAAGCCCACTATTGTTATTATTGTGGCTTTATATTATTATTGTTAGGTTGGCTGGGTTATATTGTGGCTCCTTAGACTCCTATATATAGAAGGGAGGTTTTGTCATTTGTATCATCCAAGAATTGTTCATTTATGTAATGTAAAGGAGGTTGCCCCCACGAAGAGGCTGAATTCTAAGGCGTTGATCTATCTTTTCTATCTTTTCTTGAGCTGGTTTGATAACAATTACGTTCCTTATTATGGTCCTCTGATTTGGTCTCAGTCTCCAATAGTTCGAAAGCATTGCTAGTATTAACTTGTGTTGCACTTATTTTTATTGAGCATTTCCTGTTTTCTCTCTGTCTTGCTCTTGGCTGAATGAAGGTATCCCTGTTCTTTCATGCCTGATCTCCCTTGAGTTCTTCCGCTGTTCTGTTTAATGGACATTCTCTGATTAAATGTCCTTTGTCATGACACTTCCTGCACCAAAATGGAATTTTCTCATAGTTAATGGCTTGGAAATAGTCCTCATCCCTATATTCCAACCACAGTCCTTCATGCAATGCCCCAGATACATCAAACTCCATAAAGATTCGACCACAGGAATTGTACGTTATCTGCAGAGTGGCTTTTGAAGCTTTGATAAAAGTTCCTAAATTGTCACCTATCTGTTTTAGAGCTGAATGTCCCCAATAGTCTATTGGTAGTGCGAAGAGGCGAATCCAGACTGGCACCTGCTTGAAGGTTTCTTTTTCTGGCACGAAGTTGGGCTTCCAAGGCCTCATATAGAGGCCCACTGAAGTGAAGAAGTAAGGTCCACCATCAAATATTCTATCCTTATCCTCTAGATTCGAAAACACAATAGCGAAAAAACCTTTGGCTCCTAGGTGCAGTCTAACATCACTTTTGGGTTTCCATTGTTGCTTTATCCATTGACATAGTGCCCTTTCTTTTGGCCAGAGTCCCATGAACTTGCAAATCACTGCATGTTCAGTCATGTGTTCTATGTAGGCTTGAATTTCTAGGTCCATTATCACCACCCTTAGGGCTTCTGCTGTTTTAGGCTTGCATGGGCCTTGAGTCGTTTTGCCATTGAGGTTTTCTGGTTTGTTCCCCTTCTACTCACTCTCTTTTTCCGGAGCACCCTTTTCACTATCTTCTTCCTCCTTCTCTTGTTTGTTCTCATGTGCGGGATGTGCCTACACTACATTCTCCTTGCTTCTATTGTCTATTCTTCCATTGCTCTCCTTTCCTTTCAGTTTTTGAGTGTTGTGTTCCTCCTTGCCCTCATATCTTCTCCTTCCCTTACTGGTCCCATCCTCTTTCTGTGACCTTTCATACCCTGCAATTTTCACACCTTCCTGTGTTGTTTGTTTGTGCATGAATATCTATATGTAAGTAGGGGTCCCTATCGACCCCTCGTTTACCATCTGTTGGGTCAGGATCTGTTCCCTCTTGAAAATTTCTGCCACTCTGACCCTGTTCCTTTCCAATTTAAAACCCCAGTTCTGAAAATTCCGTGAACTATAAACCCCTGTTTCACCCAGCCTGCCCTCCCACATCCTAAACTGTCAAAAACGACATTTGTTCATATCTAGTCATGAATTATCAATTACTTGTAAATACTTTTTTACTTGCTAGGCAGTTAGGAAAACAATTATTGGTCTTAACTAATTATTGAGTATTTACTCAAGAAGGATCAAGAGGATAGGGGTATCTGAGATGAGGGAGACAAGAAAGGAGAAAGTATGTGCTAAGACGATACGAAGAGTTTTGTTGCTACGTCTGGTTTGGGAAAGATAGCTGTCAGATATATTAAAGATCGCGACCAAGAAATAGCAAGAAAGGGTTCTTGGGTATAGGAATAGCTCAAGGGGAGACTACAACGTAAGTAGTCTCAAGGTTTGGAGGCATATTGTTGAGAAGCAAGTTTTAGTTGCAAGATAAATCTAGAAAATCTTTGTGAGCTAGATAAGTAAAATTATCCTACCAATGATTCTAGAAAATATGTTACGTAATTTTTTCTGAATGTATATACATTTATATCTACATGTCTACATCTAGTAGCATGAAGGAAAGTGTACATAACTTTACAGATATTTATACCTATAGGTCACAAGTTCTTAGACTGAAGAAAATGACAAAATAACCTTAAAACAAGTAAGCTAGTATGCAAAACTCTTATTAAAAAAATGGGAAATAGAATGATAATTATGAATCTTGTATTGATACATATTAAAAGAAATAACCTCATAAAATAATATTAATAATCAAATGACAGAGCTGAACTCTAACATTAAGCAAGGAAAAGAACAACTTTAAACAGATAATATAAATTATGCTAGCATTGGAGATTAAACTATTAAAATGGTAAATTCCCATAATGAAAACCTTGATAGAATCAAGAGAAAAGACATATGTTAAAGATTATATTTTTCCACAATCATTCTTCCTATGAATATTAACACAAAATCTCTTGTTAAAACAAGATAAACCCTGATAGTAAGAACAACATTATGTATTCCTGTACTGTAACAATCATATACAAAAACTACATATAAACATAAGTACAATTCTAGATAGCAGTGAAACCTTGGAGTTAGGGTAAAGGCAAAACGAGCCACATAATCTACAAAAACCCCTTCTTAGATCATTCTGCGTAATGTGAGAGAAAAAGGAAAATAACTGAACAAAACACTCTAAATACGAGAGCAATCACGGTGCAGAAAGAATATCAAACTTTGAAGGCTTGATAGAATTTCTACTAATCCGTTTGCATATTATAATTCATGCCTCAATAGGTGGAAATAGAAAGCACAATAAAATATTATAGCTAGAGTGAATAGAAAATTCAAAGGCGACTTAAAAAGAGAACATTGTATAATCATGTAAAATTCCCGAAGGGTTATGAACAATAATAATCACAGTTAAAACATCTGAATATGTTAATAATTTCAGTATTCCATCTATAGACTGCCTTCTAGAAGTTGACTGCGAAGGTCGAGCCAATTTCGAATAGAAATCAACAGGCCTTGGCCTCACTGTTAGGGTCCCACCCTAACCCCCTTATCTATGTAATGGGACCACGTCATAGTCAAGAGTCAATAAAGCCCATATTAATAATTGTAAGTGGTTAATCCGCAATTAATAACGGAACCACAGTTAGTTGCAAATGGGCCGTAGTATTAGATAGATGGTATTAGTAATATGCGGTATTGGCCCGTGGTATTGCACGTAGGAGTCATATATAAAGGATAGAGACTCCCTGCGAGGAGCATCGTGTCTTATTTTGTAATCGAGCTCTGCTCTATTGGAGGTTGCCCTCTCGAAGAGGCAAGTGAACATTACTCTCTGAATAATAAAATCATTGATATTCTATGTTCTGGGTATCTTTTCTTCGCATATTCTACGTTCTGGGTATCTTTTCTTCGCATATTCTGTATTTGGGTATCATTTGCAGGTTAAGAGCATAACAGATCAAATCATCTGGCTGTGGAAGTGGATCAAAGTCCCTCCAAGATAGATCTTCATTGTCAAGCACTGCTAGCTGAGTCTCCATAACCCTCTTTTACAAAAGATCAAGATCATCCAAGACTATGCTACTCAATTCGGTGGTCATGCTCAACCACTGGGTGCACATCTTCAAATCAACCCTTCTATCAGCCCTCCGAATCAGCCCAAGAAACTCAGTTCAAAAACTACAAATTGCTCACATGAATTTTGAGTCTTATGGAGTGGGGACCTATTTAAATAGAATCGAGGTGGGCCTAGTCAGGTTTAGTGTTTTACTTTTTTCCCATTTTATTGATTTTTTTTTAAATTTAAGTTCAAGTGGTCCCCATCACTTGTTATACAATTCTATACAAAATCAACTAGTTTTGACATTTATGACCAATTCAGGAACAAAACCATCGAGCTCAATTTTCAGGTTCTGCACCTGAATTGGCAGGTTTTGTTTCTGAATTGGTCATAAATGTCAAAACTAGTTGATTTTGTATAGAATTGTATAACAAACAGCGGCTATCATAGACACAGTGCTGGACACACAAAGAGGAGTCGAGGACACATCAACAATGCTATCACAGTTGCCCTTACAGCCCCCTGAACAAGCCAATAATGTTAGTTCCCTAATAAGACTTGGCTGGTTGTGATAAGACCAGAAGGGTAGACAGAGGGATGAAGACCACTCAGGTGCCTCGGCCCTTGCTAAGTTATAGGTTATTGGTATATCTAACATGCGGGCTATTAGATATACTCTTGGATTATAGTGGTAGCCAGTTAGTTTGATCCCAGGCCTAGACAGCACTCGAACGAATTACTGATTCCCATGGCTAAAAAAAATGGTAAGTTCCCAACATTAACCCTAGGAATTTCTCCAACTAAGAAGCATCCACAGAGAAAGATTGTCGGGTGGAAGATCAAAGCCACAGATAGATGGTGGGGGTGTCTTGCAAAAACAATGATTACAATAATCCTCCAGCGACTGGCATATTGCTTGCAGTTTCCCTATATATTTTGTGCCCTGTATGTTGGTTTTTGCATCCATGATGGCAGTTTTATTTTTAATAATTGTAACCCTGGATTTATTCGCCAATTCCAGCTGGATAATTGATAAATTTTGTTAGATATGGTAGTGAAAAGATTTTTGCCATAAAATTTGGGGCAACTAAGGCCTTTGTTGCTAGTGTTTGTGCTTGTGGCATGTGCAACACTATTTTTTGTACAGAAATGCTCATGTGTGTATATATATATTGTTTTATTACTAGTTAAAAGTAAGCACCTTTATAAAAAATGAGTAAAAGAATAGATGCAGACACAAATCAACTATTTTGGAAAAACATGGAAACCAAGGCAAGCAGAAGACAATTGTCACATCTCTCAACATCTGAAGCCAGCTATTCAACTTTAGGGAAATGTGTTGTCAAACATAAATTATATTTGAGTATTACACCACAAACAAAATAAAATTGACATCTTGACAAACTATCAAAGCCACAGATGGCAAGAATTAAGTAGCAGCACTCTAGAGTCTAGAGTCTAATGACTAATATAACCTAAAGCTGCTTAAAAAAAACATGGTTAAGACTTGCACTACAATAAATGCGGACATAACTAAGCACATTGGCACAATATAGCCAACAAATAACAACCTCCATAAACCTTTGGATAAATCCAAAAAATATTAAACCAACTATAGCTGACTAGACATAAAAGGAAACCAATCAAAAAAAATAGGAGTGATAGAGACCTATAATTCAATCAACAATTTACTACCAATAACAAGAAACTATTGAAAAGTTATAAGAGAAACAGAGGTAGTACTTCCACTACAATATTATATCTGTAAACAAGTAAAACTGAGTACTAAACAATATCATATATAGAAACAATCAACCAAAAGGAAATACTAGAAATATATTGCTAAAATATAACGGGGCAATCATAAGTTTGAATCCAAAAGATGAACTAAACAATCCAAAGGGGTGTTCAACTGTAACTAGAGAACTCACCATTAAACCCATGGAACTCCTAGAGGTAGAATAGGACAAGTTGGAAATGACCCAATTCCAAATGGTACCAAAAAAAAAAAGCCCAAATAGAGAGAATTCTTATTAACACACCAAGTGAAGAACAATCACAATAGATCATAAGATTTTTTTACCAAGAAAAAGAGAGAGCACATTTCTAGGGGAATATCATTCTAAATAAAGAATATCTACAAATAGCAGAACATCGTCGCCCCTTAAACTAATTACGAGACAACAATACTTACTAGATGACACCTAGAAAATGAAAGTTCAATGAAACTAGTTGTGAAGGTATTGATCTTAACGAGTCATCATTAAACCATGCGTTCAAGACCTAATTGTCAAACAGGCTCAATTGAACTATATCTATGAGGAAGAGATTGTTGCCACTCAAATCCAAAACCCCTAGATAAGCAACCAATTTTTGGATGATTACACAACATGGTAACATACAATTCAACATTAAGCCTGAGTCAAAGATTCCATGGTCTAAAAACAATAACCCCAAAACCCCGTCCTCATTAGTTATATATTCCAATGTGATGGTTAAAAGAAAAATATAGTACTGTTATTTTTTAAGATGAAAATGAGCACTATTAGGGTCTATAGTAAGAGAGATAACAATACAAAAGATCAATACACACAATGCAACCATACCAGTGCTTCTAAGAACTCAAACTCCACATAAAACTCCTATTAGGTGTGCCTATTTATAGGCTCATTGATACAAGATCAAAATAAAAAATCAGTGTCCCATAAATGACCCTGACAATAAGTACAGTAAATTATTAACAAAAGGTACGCTAAAAGAGGTCATCATGTGGTCTTTAAACATTCTAACACCCCCTTAATGGTCAACTCATTGACCAGCACTCCAAGTGTTGATATAAATTTCTCAAACTTGTCCTTACCCAGTGATATTAATTTTTTGGTCATCAATAAAATGCTATCTCAACTCAATCTCTATTTTCCATTTCCTCTCCGATGTCATGGAAATGTGTACCTGACAATAATGTGGCACATGCATGTACATTGGTTCTTCACAAACTCCAACACACTTCAATTATCACAACGGAGGCTAGAGGGAAAAATATGCTTCTAATTCATACTCACATATTCATTGAAGCCAAACCACTTCACAAGTAGCATCCATAGTTGCCATGTACTCTACTTTTGTCGTGGACAATGCCATTACCTATGGCCCTAATGGTTCTTATTGCACCTACTACCACACTAAATATGTACTTTGGTATCAACTTCTTATCATCATGTGAACTATTTGATTTGCATTTGTATACCTTGTCCACTTGAAATCGCCATCTTTGTTGTACTTTATCCCATAATCAATGGTACCCATCACATATTGAAAGATCATCTTAGCATGTATGCAATATGTGGTCTTTGGAGAAGATAAAACTCTTGCAACCAATGAAATTGCATAAGCCAAATATATTCATGTGTTGGTCAAGTAAAACAAGCTATCAACCAATTAGCTATAAATAGTTACATTCATTTGCTTAGAAGTATCCTCCATTGTCAACCTCAAAACAATGTCAATGAACATTGACGATAACCTACAATTGATCATCTTAAACCTATGAAGTAACTCATTTACATGCTTACTCTATGTCATAGATATATGTTGTCCCCATATTTCCATACCTCCAAACCTAGGAAAAAATGCATCAATCCCAAGTCTATCATCACAAAAGTACTTCGTAGTTTCTTCTAGATCAACACTAAAATCAAGAAGCGATAAAAAACTAAGTGTCTAGCTAAAAGGTATATGTACTACCTTAAAGAAGATATAAAATAAGGTACAAGCAATGTCACAGGGTTCGCTGAATTTCAGACCTCAAACTCAATAAAATAATTTTAAGTTCGTTGCAATTCGGAAATGGCATTCACCAGCTAATCATACAACCAATTTTCTGAAGAATGAATGCTCTTTATTTCTTATTGACTATTGAAAAAGCTAAGATGAGAAGGTATAACACGCCCAGTAAATAAGAGATTCAGTTGATCAATCTCGCTCAACATTCCAAGGCAGAAAACTAATTGATCCTTCAAATAGAACCAATATGCGACCAAGGGGATGCGGTCGGCACGTGACTGCAACTGTGACGATGAATATTCTTTAATTGTGCAACTATGGCAGTTAATTTTTTCATCTATCCCTTGAACCTTTGCCACAGTCTAGTTAATTTCTATGAATTCTTTAAATTTTTGCAACAGTCCTTTAAGTTTTAGCAACAATGCTTTGAATTTTAAAATATGTTATATATATTAGATATTAACCATATATGTTAGAATGTGATTTTATATTTATGTTTGTATGATTAATTTGTAATATTTATTTATATAATGATATAAAAATATTATATATTATATGTTTTAGTATATATGCTACAAAGTTTTACACCATTAACATACAACAATGTTATTATTATATAATAAAATAGAAATATATAAAACATTATTAAAAATAGATATTTTGAAAATATGTATATGGACGAACCGAAAGGTGAACATTTATTGAAAAATTCAAATTCAAATCGAACTTTATTCTTGTCGAACCTTAACCATGTGATTTAGGATACAAGACATAGGACATAAGATAAGATAATTATATTAATGTTCAACAAATGACCACAAAAGTAGGTCCCCGGGACTCAAGAGTATGACTAGTATGAATACAATGTGGCAATGCAAGCACAGCTCAATATATATATTATATATATAATATATATATTATATATATATATATATATATATATTATGAGCTTATATAATTTCAACATTTATAGGAGTTGTGCTTGCATTGCCATATTGTATTCATATGCATATGTATATGTATGTGTGTGTGTGTGTGTGTGATCATGAAAAAGGTACAATGTTACAAAATACTAAGTAAGTTTGGACAACTCAAGAGTCTGTCAAGAGAGAGTGAGAGAAAGAGATTGAACAATGATGTCGATGATATCAAGGTATCCTGAATCTTATGGCCAAGGGCAAAGGGGGTGAACAGGGCACTAGCTCACTCTCAAAGTCCTCTGGAACCACTGGGGCCTCCAATTGTATGGTCCAAGGGGGGGAATGTACAAGCTAGGGATACTCATTATATCTAAAATTGGAAAAAAGGAAACCCTAAATGGATCATTGATTGCTCCTCAGAGCCTAGAAGGTAGTCTGACGAGCAAAAGGTACTCTACTCTGAGTTCTTCTAGCATTGGTCCCTCTACAACTCTGAGAATGTGTGGCCTAATGTACAAATTGATATCATATTATCATCAATGCAATCTCGATGATGTTAGTTGGCCTCTCAGAGGGGGAGGATAAGGAGAAACCCAATGCCTCACCATTATGTTGTTTGGTGCCTTATGGAACTTTGCCTGCCATTTGTTGCTTCAATCTAACAAATCAACAAGGCAAGGAAGTATGAGGTGAACAATTTGGTCATCTCAAGGCAAGGCATGGTGTGCAGAAGTTGAAATCTATGGCTAAAGATCTCCCTGATGAAGAGGACTAAGCATCTTTGGTCCTGAAACACAAAGAAAGTAGAGAGAGGGAGTCCCCTGAGTCCCTATAAAGGAAAGATAGTATCTTCTAATCTCGTATATAAGGGGCACCAAAATAAGGTGCATCTACGTCTCCAGCTCCTAAAGGTGGCACACCTAGCAGACCCTATCAGATCATGGTAAATGGTGATTTGTCTCAATCTAGATTCGATGGGATCTAACCCAAAGTTATCCCACAGGGATCCTAAGAGAGTGCATCCAATGCCTACACGTCTAAGGGGAAGAAACAATTATTCCATCCCGCAGCTCTAGAAAGTGTTATAAGTAGAACATATTCAAGCCCAAGTTTGTCAAAGGTGAGAAACTAATAAGTTTCTGCGTTAAATAGAGAGGATGTCAAGGCATCCTACAATTTGTTGTTGAGGACAACTAAGGGGACCACAAAACATGCCCCTCGTTAAAGTCACCAATAACTATGAAAGGGCCAATAATATGCACTAGTAAATGATATCCCATATATGAATTGACAGGCACTGAGAGTGCCTACTTGCAAGATCCTGGGGCAGACACAAGAGCACGAAGCCCAGCACTGCTAACATCCAAGGCCATGGGTAATAAACTGTAGATGGAAGCTTCGCTACTCAAACAAACCTAGGGAATAGAGTGTTGGATGAGGGTAACCCAACTTTGAGACCCTGAATCAATTTTTTCACTAGTTTGGTGGTGTTCCAAAAAAGGTTACACCTCATGAGTCTCATGGAGTATAACATACCCAACCCCCTAATACCTTATTAGGGATGTGGGGCGTAACTAGACCTGACCTTCACGATTTATTATGAAAATGGGGTTATTAAACTTCCTCTTTCTTCCGTCACTTCAAATCACTATTGTGACACCACCATCATCTCCTACTTGTCAAGAGATTTCCAACATTATAAATTTCCTCATTTTGAGCTTTGGGCACCAAGTTATGACCATTTGAAGACTTCTCCCCTTAAGGGCCATATAAGCATTCGTACTTGCCCACGTTGTGACATGTGGTAGCTCATAGCCATGTGTCGCCCACACACTAGTCCACGCCCTAGGCCCACTTGTGATGTCAACCCTCGCCATATCATTGTTTTTATGAAATGGGCCTTATCCCAATCTCTGAAGGTTTCAATATACTGATACTTTGGCTAACCCAATATGTCAATATTCCAAGTGACCCAATATGCTAATATGGAATATAGAGTATCGACAAATTCCTACAACTACGAAATCTTGCAATTCTCAATAGGGCAATGGCTTGATGGCCAAATCAGCATGCCATCTCAAAACTATCAAATCCAACCATAAACCGACACGTGGCAAATACTAATGTCCTTTGCCACATAGCACTACTAATTTGTGCCACATGTCAGTGACCTTTAAATAGTTGGCATGTCAAAAACCCCAAATCTACATGACACGTGTTCTCCACTTGGTATTGCCATGTCATTGATTCTGATATCATCCCTCAAAAGACCCACACTTCGATGCTTCGATGTCATTTACTGTGTCTAATTCGATTAACAAAGATTTTTCCATCCAGTAAGGACCATCAATGGAGGGCCACACCATATCAAGACTTCTACAAAATATGCTTTCAACATACTTCCAAGGTCTTGATATATGGTAAGCCCTCCATATACCTGCCTTTTGGTCATAGCCCCCATGTCAACCATGCTACCAGGGGCTAAGGCTGAGGCCTTCAAACCCCAAATCTCCAATGAAACATTGTGTTAAGGGTCTCTACCTCAAATCCCTTTTCACCCAAATCAATGGAATCAAAACCCCGACTTTTCTCTCTCCCATACCAAGGATCTCACAACTAAATTGCAGCCCATACCAATATACATAATGGTTGTTTTGAACCATTAGCTAGCCCCAAACAGTGCTAAAGTTCTTTAGTGCACTCTTTCATGATTCCATCACATGTTCTAGGAAGACTCTTTCCCTTATGTTTCGCCTTTGAAGTCAAGGCTTCTGCCCCTGCCTTTGACATCCACATCATTCACAAGACCTTCTAATAAACTCAGCTAGTTTGGGGTTTCCCCAGTCTAAGAACCAACCATCGTCATTGGCCATATGGCCAGGATTAGAAATCCTTCAATCCCTTACTTAAGGAACCATTTACTTCTTGTCCATAACATGAAAGGCATGTCACAAAAATATATTAATGATTGAATATGGGCATATAAGCATTATACAGCCATTCCAACTTGATGTACTGCTTCACATCATACATAGACATTGTATAGACCATATTGTCCATTAAGCAGGAACACATATAAATACAATACATTTTCAAGAATGATCTTATCTTTCTTATTAACATAGTTTACATCGCAGAGATGAAATCCACGCTAATTACGATTTTATGATGTCTGCAATAATGAAGGGTGAGCCACATTCCACCCCACCATACGCTCGATTGCACTGTGTTCTTTCTTGTAGCTACACATCCACGAGGCCAAACCAAGAGACCATGAGGGGAGTTCTACTCAACATTATAGGTTGAATTCATGAAAGCCATTCTCCTTCAACAGGTTAACTCATTGGTTTCCTTTAAGATCACACAATGCCCAAAGTCATTGCCTACTTGTTATGGGTGATTTCTTAGTTGCTCTACACAACAACCACCCCAAGGGAGAACATCTCTCATGCTACTAGTGGTGTAACGATGAAGGCCACTCTCCTTCATCCACTCGATGGTCCGTATTGAGTTTCTTTAGCATGTAGAGCCATGGCCTAATCCCATTCCCAATGTGGTCACAACAAAACCTGCACAACACAAGGAGAACCCTTTTGCTCGACCAAGAGTTCCTCAATGCCCCTTCCAAGTGCTCAAGTGCATGACTTCCAACATTTCACTCGTCAAATGGCCATTCCAACCCTGCATAGCATGAAAGGAGCCCTTCCCACTCAATCATAAGTCCTTTAGCACCTCCTTTCGATGTCTTCGTGCATTACAAAGACAGTCCTCAACAAAATTTATTCAACCCTCTAACTCAAGCTAAGACTCGCCCCCTGACCTTACTCATCAAAATTAGGAAAACCCGATCATGCACAAGGCTCCCTTCTCCTTCACACGAGATCCCTCCTCTCATCTCTGGTCTTCTCTGCACCCATGTGCTATGCGCTTCTCTCTCCTCTAGCGCACCCACTTGTGCTATATTTTGCTCTCCTCTCTTCCCCTTGCTTTTTAGCTCTACTCTTCTCTATCCTTGAGCACAAGTGCTTCTCTCTCCCTTCTTTTTTTTTCTCTGCCTTTTCTTGTCTTTCACAATCAACTTCCATAGGTTTCTTCCCTTGATGGGATTGCATGTCATGTTTTCCCATGTTGGTCAGATCAGAGACTTCTAGTGAAAGTATTCAAGGGGTACGTTGCCCATACTCATTATGCAGTTTTGGTACTACTTCCCACTCCAGTCATAACTATTGGCAATTATTGTTGCACCTTCCCATTAGATATTTTCTTAGAAAATGTTAACAATGTTGGTCCTTATGAACATTTGGCTCGACCAATAATCCCTTGGCACTACTAACCTCCAATGTCCCTTTGTTTGCTTCCCTCTCCTCATGGCCTCACATGGTTTGTATCATATCAAGGCTTCACTGTTTCATCAGATACTATTTAAATTGTAATTACAATTATTTTGGGTCTTTGCCCATTTACATGCCCATACAGTGATCAATAGTATAATTAAGTACAATTACACTATCAACAGGGTTAACTTTTGGGAATGTTATAAAGAGGTTCATTGACCACCTTTGGTTTTTTTTTTTTTTTTTTTGAAAGGGGGGTGTCAAAAGAACAAAATGTTAAATTGGGACGCCAATCCTTGCCAAAGGCCAAGACCCAAAAATCAAAATTAAGTGAGGAACAAGATAAGTCAAAAACGCAAAAAAAAAAATGATGTGCAAAACAAGATCAATCAAAAGACATCATTAATGATTAAGGCAATGAGACTAAACCACAAAATCTACTTGAACAATGTGTCAAGGTATAATTTGTTTGTATCCAATGGTATGTATGATGAGGAGCGTCTAGAATTTGTCTAGCTTGAACCCAATCAATCTGAAGCAAACTTGTTCCCCACACCTCAAAACCATAAATGACTATGGGATACAAGGACAGCAACGACATTGCATCCCTTATTAAGTTGAGGCTAGAGGGCGTATCGCACACTGGAACCTAAACCCTTGAATGCAACCCCTAAATATGTGTAAGTTGTAAAGAACTCAATATCTTCCCTCTAAAAGAAACTTTTATGAACAACTAAAACTATCTTGCTATCCAAAACCAAATCAAGGTCACATTGATCATCCTAATCAAGTCCAAGGAAAAGCTAGAATGTCTCCTTGCTAACTCCACTAGATCAAGAGGTAGAATATGCTCTTTAAAGTTTAAACAACTATTGCAATAGCAAGTATTCCCACATATATATCTCCCAACATATCTATTAGGGTTATTCTTCAAGGCTAACGATGTGTACGAAAGTGATACAAAAGAATTTCATCAAAGACTTAACAATCAACAACTACTAACAACTATAACTATATTATCACTTGACCAAATCAAGACCTGGTTGATGATCCCAAATGAATCAATAGTAGAGCTAGAATTCCTCCTTGCTATCGAAACTAGATCAAGGATCTAAACATGCTATTTTAAGTTTAAACAATCATCAATCAGCAAAGATGTATTCTCCTTAAACATGCATCTCTTCCAGCATATCCATTGAAGCTATTCTTAAGGCCAACAATATATAGGCATCCATTGAGGGAATTCTTTAAGACTAACAATGTGCACGCAAGCAACACAAAAGAACACCGTCAAAGACTTATCAATATGTGTCTATGAACAGCTTGCGAAACAAAGTGACTACAGCAATGCAAAAGAGCATTTCTAGCAACCATTACTAATTAGCCATACTCAAAAGGAGTGACTTGATGACAACTAGGAATAACATGGAAAGTGCCAAAGAAAAAGGGGTAGAGAACAAACCAAATAAAAAGTCGCCTTATTATTATAAAGTGGTTGATGTATAAAGGTGAGGTGGCTTGGCAAAAATGATTGACCTAAATAAGGCTTTGTTCCCCAACAAGAAAAATGATCAGATTTTGCTCAATTTGATATAGCATGCTCCTCATCGTCATGTCCTAAGCTAATCTATCCTGAATTTATTCCACACCTGCCCTCGTATTTTACCTAGACATGTATGCATAGTACACACCCTGCTTGATGGAACCTTGACAATGAATTTCCCATTTCACAAAAAGGTTGTACATTCTATCCGATAACATCATTAAATTCGTAATAATAAAACTGTCTCATTATTTATTTACAAGACATTAAAACATTGAATCGGGGATATTAAATAATAAAATCTCAAGAGTGGCAAAAAAGTTCTTAAAGACTTGGAAGTTTTGGAAAGTGCCATAATATCATGAAATTTACGAGGACCAATTCCCAAAATGAAATTCATTATCCAATTAAAGTTATTTTTCAGAAAATTAGACTATCGAAAAATGTGATGAGAATATTGAGCCAAATATTTTTTAAGGGTTACGTGAGAATAGTTGTCGATGCAAAGGAGTCAGTCAAGGGATCTGTTTACATACTAGAAGCCAAAGCTTGTCAAGATGGTGAATTACAAAGAGAATTAGTGATCAATAACAATCTCTCTTTCTACTTAGAGGTTACAAATACAATTAAGCCAATCTAGATATTGTTTTAAGCATGTCATTGTGATCCAGAAGCAGATCATAGTTAGAACCAACCAAAAGCAGTATGCAGATTCACAAACACAGATAATATCTAAACTGCACCTTCATCTCACATACATATACCAAGAGTTGACTGTAATATCTCAAATTAGCTATATTAACTAATTCCAATGAGTGGCATGACACTTTGCCTTGACGGACACCATCTCATCTCCTACCACAGAAGTTAGTTCTTTATCCCGAATTTGCATGCCGTACCACTTAGAAGTGCCCGTGTACGTTTTGTGGGCCCCTTCCCGTTGCCTTTACGATGCCTTCTTCCTTGCCAGATTACTGAAAACGAAGTGGCAAATCCCTTGTTGAGGATTCCTTCCATCAAGAACTATACATCATTGCAGGCTTTAAGGTGGAATCCATTTGCATTCATCCTATCTTTGGTTGCTACATGATCCATTGTTCAACATGTTACTTGAATCACTTGGGCTCTACTGTGTGTACTATGTCTATTTAATCTTTGAAGGCCTATTCAAGAATATGGATCATACCTTAATATGTCAAAACCCACTATCCCATATAAGGAATAAAAGCAACAGCTCGTATTGGGGCAGGTTTTGCGTCAGTGAATGGAAGATTTTGGAGATTCTCCACAGTGAATGGCGAAACCCCTCAATAAAATAGCTCTGGTTGGAGCACATAAAACCCCAAAATCACCATTATTGATTAAATAAAAACAAGATGAACACAGCAAGTGATAGAGGAAGGAAAATGGCATCTACTTGCCATATAAACAGAAGCATTCAAGGCATTCTTGCTGTATTCATAAATGGGGTTTTACACAACAAGTATCATTTGCCAACAGGCATTCACAGGATCGATTCCCGTGCAGAACCCCAAAAATTTTAACCTTCGGGACCCCAATCACAATGGGGGTATTGTGCTTTGTTCCCATTGAACCGTCATGACTGCATTTCAACCAAAACCAAATTCGTAAATTCATCTAACGGGCACACGCACAGACCCCATGAGCAGCTCAAAGAAAGAAAGGGAAGAAAAGTGGGTATAAGTGTAACCAGAAGTAATGATCTGAGAGGGCTAAATGAAAAAAGACTATGTGACCAGAGGGGATGATAATTTACTGAACCTCGAAGAGAGTGCCACCCATGTGACCATTTGTTAGCAAAGGAGAAGAGAAAAGGATATTATAGAGGAAGAAATATGTACTGGAAATTTTGGGTTCTACTGCTCAGTCTCCTCAACCGCCTTTGTCCTCGTCCTCATCAGCCCATCTTCCCGCCCAGTTCCTCGAGATCGAATAAAACCCTGAGCTCACACACGCCCTTGGCGTTTGTCTTTATGTAACCCCACGTTTAATTCCCTAATGTGGCTAACATCCCCAGTTCAATCCTTGTTTCCAGTGACAATACAATGGTGGTGACCTTCAGAAATAGAAAGGGGTCCATCATTAGTGGAGCTCCCTAGGAGGTCTGGGTGCTACATTTAACTAAAGGGAGGTGGACAGTCACAAAAAATTCATTTGTTCCTTTTAATTGTCAAATGATAATGTCCATCATCCACCAAGTCCATCAGCGACCAGGGATTTTAGAGGAAACTTTCTTTGTGTATGGAAATGCGATTTTTTTTTATTGAAATTGAATATGATTTGGTAATATAGTAATTACTTCGGTAGAAATTAAATAACAGAATATTTTCTGAATTGAGAAAATATAGCAATTTTCAGATTATATAGTTTATGGGGTATAGAGTAGATAGTGGTTAGGTGTTTGTTAAGGCACTCTAGATGTAAAGGTTACTGGTTTAAAATTTTATGGTCAAAATCCAGCCATGCTAAGTGTTAGTGTGGCCTAGACCAGGTCCTAGTGATTTTGGCAATTTAAATGCCTCTTACTCAAGCCATAAATTAGTGGTGCAATCATCTCAAGGCTCACATAAACTACTAAACAAAAAGAAATAGATGAAGTATTATTTAACAAAAACAACAACAAAATTAAGTATTATCTAAATGTGAAATAAAAGTTCAAAATTTTGATATTGAGTATAATTTAAATGTGAAAATAAATGTTTAAAATTGAGTAGGATGTAAATATAAAAATAAAATCTATAAATTAGTTAAATGGAATTATATTTAATATGTAATTTTTCCATTTTTATGTTAAATATTTTTAAGATAATTTTAAAAATAATGATTATTATTCAAAAAAAATATTTTATACAAAATTGTAATATATAATAAAAAATTTAATGGATTATTGATTTTTTTAATCATTTAAACTTTTAACATGGGAGGAGATTGGAACTTTATACTTTCTATATATCATTAGAGATACATTTTGAGTTTAAATCTACTAAGCACTTAGAGGGACCAAATCTCTCAAGATGCAAAACCTTTTTTTGAGTGCAAAACTTGAGGAAAGCTTTGCTAGAGATTTAATTAGTCTTGGTGCTTGGTAGATCGGGAGATATGATGGATCTATGCTAGTTCTTAATAATACTAATGCAACCATATAAATTAAATGGTCGGTTCTTAACAAAAGCAACCATGTAAATTAAATGGTTGGTAAACACATATAGATATCAATCCATAACAAGCATCAAAACACTTACTTCATGATACATCTCACTTTTAAAAAAATATTTAAAAAAATAGCTAAATTATCACTTTATATTTAAATAATAATTATTTTTATTATTAATTAAAAATATATATGTGTGAATTAAACATATATACATTAAAAAAAACATGTGACAATATTATTTATCATAGAGATTCACCCCACTTTACCATGGAGATTGTAGATAGGTTTTCTTAAAATATTATGGCTTATCAATACCAAAGTCAACAAAATTATAACTCATTTCATATGACACTTGTTCATATAACTTTTTTTTTCAATTAATCAATTTAATTAAAAGAGTGGGAAGGACATAACTAATTTTAAGATCAATGTCAACTTGCTACTAAAAATAGTGTAGAATCCCTGATGGGGGTGAGAACCGAGACTAACATCGTTGATGAGCCCCATGAAGAGTGACAAATGGGTTGGTAGGGAGGGTCATACCTCCAAGTCCCCTCATACCATGCGGAGGAGGGAATGGCGTACATGAGCCTTAGCTCTCAAACGTGTGAGTATTTATGGCGCATTGGGAAAGGGAAGCGGCAACGAGTTGATAAGCGAGATGAGGAAGGTGTCATGATTTCGGTTCAGTGCTCAGGTTTGGGGGTGGAAATATACTTGGCCTCCTACTCGATGGGGAAAGAGGTGTCGGAGGCGTAACAAAATTGGTGGTTTCTTGATTTTCTTCGAGGAATTATGGTTTGTTGTGTATAACGAAGCCCAATTCCTTGTTTTTCTCAGACCTTGCAAGGCCGGACTGGGTTGGTAGGCGCAGTCTGAAAGAAAATGTTATTTCTGGTTCATTTGGGGTAAGGAGTGTCTCTGTAAAAGTTGGCAGTGCCATGGTGAGGCTAGTGTTTGGGAGGCGTCAAGCTTTTGGAGAATTGTCGTCCTCCTGGTAGCCAGATCTATACAATGGAGTGATTGGTGTGGTGGGGAATGTGAAGGTGGTGTTAGCGGCGCTGCCTTAAGTTCGGTTTGGTGGACGAGAGGGTAGCAGTTAATTCCTACATACGTGAAAGCACAACCAGCAGAATTGGGTGTGATTGGCCGGCGACAGATGCATCCTAATCCTCAACGGGGGCGGCCTAACCTCCCAGCGAAGCCAGGGATGGGGAGGGAGGAGGCCCTTGCATTGGCAACCATGTTGGGTGGAAGTGGGAGCAAACCGGTGGGCAAGGCTCAGGGTGCAAGTATTGAAGTGCACGGACGCGAGGTGGTGGACTTCGTGGTAGTCGACGAGGTGGCTGGAGATTGGGGTAGTTGACTAAGCGTGGCAACAACGATGGCATGAATACACCCTGCACTGGTAGTAGTACGCGGACTCTTGGCTCTCAGAGAGGTGGCAAGCGCAGGAGGTCTCATACAACTCAAAATGATGGTCGTTGTGATGCCCCAGACCCAAAAGGATTGTAGCACTGCTATTTGGAAAATTGTCGAGGCCTAATCCAATCCTTGGTGGACCGGGTAGATGCAACAGAACGAACTAATTGGGAAAAGCACGATGAGCTGATGGAAACATTGGAATGCATGCATTACTTCCAGTGTTAGGTTAGGGAGTGAGTCGTGGTAATCTGGCGGGGACAAAACCATCTAGTGGAGAAAGTGGAACAGCTGGAGACTTGGATGGCGCACTTCGAAGAGCATGTTTAGTGCAACTTCCGTCCTCTGCCTCCTCTAGGAACTGCTCCAGACAACCCAGCTTCAGTCACCTCAGATGATTATAATGTCCTCTGGCTTTCTTTATGTTTTGTTTATCTATTGGATCCTATGGTCCTCTCATTTGTGGGCAATGTTACTGGCATCTCTTTTGTATTTTTGCCACCTTCTACTGACTATGGTCAACAAATCCAGTCGTGGTGAGACCACATGCTTTTTGAAATATTGGATGTATATCTTTTTTTTCTCTGAATGAATAGAATGTTGACTTACAAAAAAAAATATTATAGAATATTCCATATAAGTTAAATCTCTTACCATCTACCTAATAATTATTGATAATTGAATTAAAAGTTTGGAAACCTTATTCCAAAATATATATGTCTATTAACTTAATTATTTATATTTATATAAATTTCACATCTTTGTATATAGAAATATTCTTATTTTAATTTTATTAAAACCCTAAAAAAAATTCTACATATGTTGGAAACACTAGGGGGGTGAATCAATATTTTGTTATTATTAACAATTTTTATCTTTTAAAACATTTGGTGCACATAATTCATGAAACACATATCTTTATAAGAAACACTTATACAAATTTTCTTTGTAAATATTTTGTAAACTTTCTCATACAAAGTAAGCACCAACTTACAACTTTTGTAGGCACCAAATTGCAGGAGATTTCAGTCCCCTAGTTGAGCATCAACTTAGAAACTTCATAGGCACCAACATATAGGAGAATCTAAACCCCTTAGTTGAGCACCAACTCAACAATTTGTAGGAACCAACCTACTTCTTCAAGATGCTTCACAAATTCTCCTAGTTCACACAAATTTCCCTTCTTTAGTAGGATTTGTCACCGCTATGTCGCTCTTAGGTTTATACCTTCAACATTGGTGACAACCACTTGTCCTTCCTATACACTTCCTCTAATATTTAACTTGACTTGACTCTTAAACTTTTGTGTAGCTCCAAATGGGCTTAAAACAGGTAGATCCTTCTCCCGCATGACGTAAAAAATATAGACCCAGTGTTAAAATATCTATGGTCACCTCTAACTTTTCATAAGGACTAATAACAGAGCTTCTCGAGCAAAGTTTGGCTTCTTTTGCCCCTTCTTCTTTTTGTACTTGTACACAACGACTGCGCGCTTCTCTTTACTAGTATCATAATCGACAAAACCTAATAGTTAGTTTCATAGACTATTTTGTCAACTCAAAACAAATCCTCTGCAACTCAAATCAACTTAGTACTGTTGAGAAATCCAAAGTGTGGCAAGTTAATTGATTCCTCTTATTATGGCAATATCTTGTGATGTTTTCATTATTATTGTTCTTTCTTTCGATTTATCTTTTCTTACCATCAATACTAATCCCAAGCAACAAATAAAAGAGGACACAATATGTAGGCACACAGCCAAAGAAAAACCCCACTCTAGGGGAAAACCTGGTTAAAATTCTTTCTTCAGTAGATTCAATACAAGATGAGATGACCAAGCCCCTCACAACCTAGAGTAGAGACTCCCTACATCAATTCAGCATTGGATCTTAGTCATGTAAGTAGTATTTCATTCTTCAATGTGTACTCAACACGTCCTCCTTGCAAGAATGAGATAATCCTTTACAAATTTCCTATAAAGATATCCATATACTTGTAGTGACCAACACTGTAATATATGATGACCAACAATGACGACTAACACTGTAACATATGATGGCCAACATTGTAATGTATGTGGCCTTTAGTCTTGTGGTGACTTCCCCAAACTCTGATCTCGGTCCTGTAATGTTCTGAGTTTCCTTACTGTAATACATCAAAACTTTACTGTAATTTCCAACTCCATTACTAAGGTTCACTGAATAGTCATCTCTGCAATATCCAAAAAAAATCTTTGAGGTATGTCGAAGTTATGTACCTTCATTCCACTAAAACTTTCTCTAAAATATTTGCATTGTCTCACTGTGATTACACTGAACTTCATCTCTAAAATACCGAACCTTTCTTATGTGATTTTCGCACTTGTCTCACAAGTTCATCTCTGCAACTAAACCAAGCTCCTTCATTGTATCCACCGAACCTTTCTTTTGAGATTTATGCGAGTTGTCAATCTGAATTGTGGAGCAAGGCATACCCTCCTATTTATAGTTATTCTCCATAATAAATAAGTCGACATGAGTTTCTTGAACATATGTGTCTCTATATTTGGGCAATATGAGTTCATTGAGGGAAGTCAACTTGATGATGAGGCTAACATCAAAGAGACTTTGATGGAGCATTCTTTGACCAAACAAACTTTTACTTTTGACTCAAGTAAGAAATCCTAAAGCCTACAATGGGGGCTTGAACTATAACAATTGACCCAAACATGAAACTCATGCTTTAACAAGTCAATTCAATTAATAATAAAATTCCTTTTGACAAATATATTAAATTTTGACTCAAGTACAATTTATGAAGACCGAACCTAGTTACATTCTTCAGCACTCCCTCTTAACTAGGGAGGTATTCATATTTACATATAATCAAATAGGTACATGGAAGATCTCAAAACACATCATCTACGAAGAATTTTAGGTAACGCAATGCCATGGACTAAATTCCTGACCAGGGAAATCTATCCAAGGCCTCTCAACAATTTAGGCACCGCAATGCCATGGACTAGATTCCTGACAAAGGGAATCTATTCAAGTGGGACTAAGATGTTCTCAAGCTTTCAACCTCTCTAGGTACCATCAGGCTTACTTGTTAACCATCAACCCAGGGATCTACGTGTGTATTCGAGATCAGAGCTCTATGACCAACACCATCCTCCCAACTGTTAACTCCCAGGTTGTTCCCTTTGACTCCCAAGGGAATACGGCCGGGGTAACCACTAACCAATCTTTGGATTACAGCTTCTAGCCCAACTGTAATCAGAGAGGGCTCTCTCTTTAAGGTTTGTCTCTGTTCTGTTGAGATTTTAGGCTAGTTATGAAATATGGGTTTTGGTTTATGTTTGCTTGGAGGGATGTCTTTCTGTACTTAAAGTGGAGTTCTGCAGATAATGTTAGTCCATTGGGCAATGGAGTCTGTGGTTATTGGTTTCTTGAAATCTTGAGTACGAGCAGCCAGAGTTACAGGGCCATTTAGATACTTCATAAAACAAACTTGAGATTGTGATGATAAGGTGAAAACAACCAGTGAAAAGCAGTTAAGAATTTTCCACTAAGCTGGGGTGTGAGAAAGAGATATGCTGCTCAGGAGGAAAACTTGAATTCCTGAGACAACAATCACTGTGAAAGATATAGTGTGAAAGGGTAGCAATTAAGAATTACACCTTCATTACTATAACTGAAGAAAAACATTCAAAATAGCTTAGATTGAGTTCAGGGCAATCTGTGATTAAATCCTGGAACTATTCTTTTTCCTTGCTATTCACTGTAAGACACAGGAAACATTGAAAGAGATATGAAGAAGATAACAAAACACATAACAAAGAGTTATAAGAAAAACTTATTGTGCCATGAAATACGTAGGAATCCTGTAACTTTCAGCTAAACAACACAATGCATCAAGCAACACAGAGATTTGGAAATTCCATCATCTTTTGTATTACTTCTCTGAGAGTTTACAGTAAAAGAACAATAGAATAGATATCAATAATATCCAACATCCAACGTCCAACCCCTGCTATCTCATGCGAGGGGGAATATATAGAAGTCTCTCATACAAAATATCTCAGGCATTGAGTCATCTGAGAAATAAAATATCTTCATTAACTTGTACAAAAATAGTAGATAAGAAGTTATTACAGCCTTTAATACAACATAAATGCTCTTTTACTCCTGTCAGAAGATTTCGACCTTTGGAGCTCACTGAGTCGGTTGAACGCTTTGTTATAACTGTTGAATGACGTGTCTGTGCAGCTCTGTCCTCCTGTAGCTTTTCGGCCCTGTCACCTGTGACTTTCAGTGCTGCTGTGGTGGCCGAATGGTTGTGCTGAGTTGGCTCAGCCTCTCTCTGCGTACATGCTGATATATCCATATTTTCCTGTGCATGACAATTTGTGTATTTTAAATGGAAAAAACATAATTACTGGCTTTGGTTTAGTAGTAACTGTATCAAACTATTCCAGACTTCCTGTGTAGGCAATTGATGCCTCAAAATTGACCCTATGGTCTCATATGCCTCTGTATACTTATAAAAATTGGGAGGCTCATCAAACAAGTGATTAATTCCATTCATAATAAAGAATAAGTTCTCCACCCTGTTGAAAAGGGTTTGTCCTGATGCTGGCCCTGTTTCTACTGATGTGCTGGCCTTTTCTGCAATCTGATTGGCAGCAAAGGTGTTGACCCTCTTGGCATATTTTTCATGTGAAAGTAGCCTTCCTGAGGGCTCCATCAAGCTAGGAAGACCTCTGTTCTGCAATACCATGAACTTGTCCTGGAATTTATTAATGTCTGCCTGCATATCCTGGCTTCTTCTCTCTAAGGTCTGCACCAGGTTTCTTAGTGTCAGGACCCTTTTGACCATTGAAATGGTCTCAGTCCTGTTGGCAATTCCCATTTTGATCAGCTGAGAGATTTTCCTATAATTAAGCACATTTATCATTCTGGTGGCAGCCTCAGGCATGCTGCCTAGAGATGCTCTTGCCCTTTGGATTTCCCTGTGTGCTTTTCCAATGAGCCCCATTTGCTCATGAATGGCCTCAATGTATTCCCACTGGTTTGTGATGGATTGGCCAATATTGGCCCATAGGATTCTCTTGAGCTCAGCTGTTAGTTCACCAATGTCTTGTCTGCCAAGGAGGCATTCACCATCTCACCCATTTGTTTGTGTAATTAAATTTGATCCATTGGGTGGATGTCCTTGGCAAGGACCTCAAGGTTGGTCCTGATGTAATCTGCAGTTGACTGTGGCTGCTGCACGGCTGGCACGAAATGGCTCATGATCATTTTTCCCTCCTGGACATCAAAAGCAGACATGAGTCTTTGCTGGTTGGTGGGAGCCATTTTCAGCAAATGATTATACAATTGTAGCCTTATGGGCTCATTCCTCTTCTTGATGTCCTTGAACTGCTGCTTGATGCTCTTTTCAGCTCCTCTTTGTTGGCTGGAGGAGCTAACTTCTCCTCCTGCTGCTCTCTCTTGTTCCTGCTGGAAGGAACTTGTTGAGGCCTCCATGCTAGGCAGTCCCACACCCGAAGATTGCCCTATTGGCATTTCTTCCTCTGAAAAAGGATTTAATCTTTGCCTCTTCTCCCCTTGAGTTGTTGATGTAGTGAGGGGAGTCTCTCTGTCCCGTTTCCTACTTATGTCCTCTCTTTGTGGGGTTTGGAGGACTAAAGCATCAATTCTTGATTCTTGCCTAGGAGGCACCATTTGTGCTGGCTGCTGCTCAGTGACCATTGGGGCCTCTGTTGTTTGTTCTTTTCACCCTGGCTGCTCCTTTTCTAGCTGATGTACCTGTTGTTGTTGTGGAACCTGTGCTTGTTGTGCCTGTTCTTGCTCCATCTCTTTTTCCTTGCCTTTGCTGGGAGCTTGATTTGTAGTTTTGACTGCCTCCTGATGTGTTGTGGAGGATGAGGTAGCTGCTCCTATTTGAGGGCTTGGAAGAGAGAATACCTATGCAAGAAGTTCCAAGTCAGCCATTTTAAGAATATTTCTTCTTGCTCTCTCATTTAGTTCTTCTTGTGTAATAGGTTCCTCTAATGTGCCTCTCTTCCATTTTGATTGATTTGCATATTGTTCAATGTGAGGCAACCTTACATGGTCATAACTAGAGAGCCTATATTTGACCCTTCTTAATGATATGGAGTGATTTGGGTCATAAGGTTTCCAGAGGAAACTGGTCTTTAGGCAAAGGCTTTCTAGCATTCTGTCAGCTTCTTTCCAGCCTTCCTCCCTTTTGTTCAAAACAAGGTGGCCCAATTGGTTTTTCACTTTCAGCTGTGCCTTCTTGCCTTTTCCTGAAAAGTTGTTTATGTCAGCATTCCCAAATTGCCTGAAGTATTCAAGGGCAAACAATCTCATGGGCACATACTTGGGCAGTCTGTATGGGGGTAACTCACAACCATATATTCTGATAACGGTGTAGTTTTGGTAAAAATACCAATCCCCAATGCTGTATACCTTGGAAAACTGGAGGATCCTCTGCATCTCATATGTTAGTCTTGGAGGAGGTGAGCTCATAAACAGAGACATGGCCGGGTGGATGAAAAGGTCAATAAACTCACAGTAAGTGTATGGAGAATAGGTTCTGCAGTGAAAAACTGAGGCCCAATACACTACTGACCTGGGATTTCCTTGTGCGTCCACTCTTTTCGTAACAAAGGAAAATTACTCATGTTGATAGTATAAAATTAAGTGGTAGATGTAGGAGGTGTATCTGAACACCTTTTCTCTTGATAGGTTCATAAACTGCTCATGCATTTTGTCTGATATGTAGGTG
>APFE031352348.1:17741-36653 GCA_000404065.3 Pinus taeda | reverse complement strand
TTGGCCAATATTGGCCCATAGGATTCTCTTGAGCTCAGTTGTTACTTTGTCCAGTGTGAGCTCCTTTTCTAGCTCATTTATCCTTCTCTTGAGAGTCTTTACCTCTCTTTCTCTCTCAGCCACATTTTGCTTGGATTTGTCATATTTTTCATTGAGCTTAGCCAGTGTTTCTTTGGCTTGATTCAGCGCTGACATTTGGGCCTCCAAGACTTGAATCTCATTTCTGAGCTTCTGCATGTCAAGACTTTCATCCTGCTCTGTTGTTGGTGCTGAGGTGGAGGGTGCTGCTTGCTGTGTCTGCTAACTGGGAGGGGCAGTGGTTTGAGGATCTTCCTCCAGATTGATTGTTTCTAGAGGAGGCTGTGAAGTTTGGCCTGCCTCTTTTTGTTGCAATGCTGCCTGAAGTGCAGCCTCTGATTCCTCCAACTTCTCTTGTGTCTGGATGAGCTGTTTATACAGTGATACCAGCATAGCTGCTGCATCCTTGTCTTGTCTAAGCTAGGCAACTTCTTCAGTTTGGGGATGAAGAGTTGTTGGGATTTTGATCATTTTCCTTAGTGTTGCCATATCAACATCCCTTAGCTTCAGCAGCTCCTGCACTGCTTTGACATCTTTAAGATCATGCCCAAGCTCTATTATGATGTCCTCCAAAGCTTTGATCCTGTTGTCCTTTGCTTGAGAGGATGCCCTTTCCAACTCAAGTTGTGCAGTTGTATTATTTAGGCTATTTTCTAGCCTGTAGTTTACCAATGTTTTGTCTGCCAAGGAGGCATACACCATCTCACCCGTTTGTTTGTCTAATTCAATCTGATCCATCGGGTGGATGTCCTTGGCAAGGACCTCAAGGTTGGTCCTGATGTAATCTGCAGTTGACTGTGGCTGCTGCACGCTGGCATGAAATGGCTCATGATCATTTTGCCCTGATGGACATCATAAGCAGACATGAGTCTTTGCTGGTTGGTGGGAGCCATTTTCAGCAAATGATTATACAATTGTAGCCTTATGGGCTCATTCCTCTTCTTGATGTCCTTGAACTGATGCTTAATGCTCTGTTCACCTGCTCTTTGTTGGCTTGAGGAGCTAACTTCTCCTCCTGCTGCCCTCTCTTGTTCCTGTTGGAAGGAACTTGCTGAGGCCTCCATGCTAGGAAGGCCCATACCCGAAGTTTGCCCTATTGGCATTTCTTCTTCCGAAAAAGGGTTCAATCTTTGCCTCTTTTCCCCCTGAGTTGTTGATGTAGTGAGGGGAGTCTCTCTGTCCCTTTTCCTACTTATGTCCTCTCTTTGTGGGGTTTGGAGGACTGAAGCATCAATTCTTGAGTCTTGCCTAGGAGGCACCATTTGTGCTGGCTGCTGCTCAATGACCATTGGGGCCTCTGCTTTTTGTTCTTTTTGCCCTGGCTGCTCCTTTTCTGGCTGATGTACCTGTTGTTGTTGCTGAACCTATCCTTACTGTACCTGTTCTTGCTCCATCTCTTTTTCCTTGCCTTTGCTGGGGGCTTGATTTGTAGTTTTGATTGCCTCCTATTGTGCTGTGGAGGATGAGGCAACTGCTCCTACTTGAGGGATGGAAGAGAGAATACCTGTGCGGGAAGTTCCAAGTCAGCCATTTTAAGAAGATTTCTTCTTGCTCTCTCATTTAGTTCTTCTTGTGTAATAGGTTCCTCTAGTGTGCCTCTCTTCCATTTTGATTGATTTGCATATTGTTCAATGTGAGGAAACCTTACATGGTCATAACTAGAGAGCCTATATTTGACCCTTCTTAATGATATGGAGTGATTGGGGTCATAAGGTTTCCAGAGGAAATTGTTCTTTAGGCCCAGGCTTTCAAGCATTGTGTCTGCTTCTTTCCAGCCTTCCTCCCTTTTGTTCAAAACAAGGTGGCCCAATTGGTTTTTCACTTTCAGCTGTGCCTTCTTGCCTTTGCCTGAGAAGTTTATCATATCAGCATTCCCAAATTGCCTGAAGTATTCAAGGGCAAATAATCTCATGGGCACATACTTAGGCAGTCTGTATGGGGGTAACTCACAACCATATACTCTGATAACGGTGTAGTTTTGGTAAAAATACCAATCCCCAATGCTGTACACTTTGGACAACTGAAGGATTCTCTGCATCTCATCTGCTAGTCTTGGAGGAGGTGAGCTCAGGAACAGAGACATGGCTGGGTGGATGAAGAGGTCTATAAACTCATAGTAAGTGTATGGAGAATAGGCTCTGCAGTAAAAAACTGAGCTCCAGTACACTACCAACCTTGGATTACCTTGTGCATCCACTCTTTTCACAATGAAGGAAAAATTCTCATGCTGATAGTATAAAATTAAGTGGTAGATGTAGAAGGCGTATCTGAACACCTTTTCTCTTGATAGGTTCATAAACTGCTCATGCATTTTGTCTGATATGTAGGTGGCATAGTCATAGCAGATTGGAGCTTTGCCAGGGGAAAACATGAGCATCATTACCAGTACAGTTTCATCAATATACTCAACTGATTTGTAACCCAGGATGGAACTGATCATAGCTGCAAGGTCTATGCCCAATTGGTTGAGGTAACCATGAAAAATAAGAGGGTATTGCACAGTATCAGAGTTAATAAACAGCTGGTTCAGCTTTGTGATCTGAGCATCTGTCAACATTCTAGCTCCTTGGTTTATCAGATCAAACAAAGACAGGGGGACCAATTTCTTCTCAGTCTTGAATTGCAGCATCTCTCTGATGGCCTCAGGGGTGATGTAGAACACAACTGAGCCTGAAGGGTCAAGCACAGCTCTCTGAGTGGGATCATAACATATAGCACATAGGTGAATTAGGTCAGGGAATTGGTTGACTTGAGGAAGCTTGAAGATTGGGAGGAAGGAATCCCAAATGCCCAATATATCTGTTCCAGCTACATGTTTGGCCTTTAATTCATTTAGCAGGTGGAGGTGGAACTTGCTTCTTGATAGGGAGTCCTCTGAGATTTGATAATCCAAGTCTGCTAAAGCCTACCACTCTAATTCTCTCTGAGGGGCATTCAAAGGGGCAATATTGAGGGCCACAGGTGCTACTGGAGTCTCCATGGTTACTTAAGAACTCTGTTTTGTATGTAAATTAGTGTTACTTATGCTGAGTAACAGAAAAGAGTATTGCTTGGAAGAAGAAGTGAACTAAGAAATAGAGGGCAGGAGGGTCAAAGGCAGCAATTGAAATATTGCACGCAACATTGGAAGGGAGAGCAAATACTTGTTTTCAACAGAGTTCCTTCACAGTATTTAGGTGTAGGTTCTGTTTCCCTATTCACGACTACACGAACAGAATGCAGGTTATGAGAAAGCTTGTTAAACCATGCTTAGCTAGTGAATTTCCATCTTTCAACTTCAAATGGGAACTTGGCGGAAGGTATTTGCTGGTGAATTATGCGTTTTTGAGTGTTTTAAGTGAATTTCAGCTTATTGCAGATAAAACCAGGCGCAGAGAGGATTAACAGCGATAAATACCTGGTGTACTGATAGTACTGGTCACAAGTGCAGGTCGGTAGGCGCGCCGAAGGTCTCCAGGTCAAAATTCAGCAGGTTGGTGCAAATTTGGACGTAAAATGCATGCAGAAGGCGCAACAACAGTTTATGCAAAAAGTGCAAAAAACGCAAAAAATTGGCAAAAATATGGATTTTTTGGGATACTGGCGCCTTTTTCGGATGACGTCAGCATGACGTCATCGGGTGGGTCAGGGTCGGATGACGTCAGCATGACATCATCAGGTGACGTGGCGGCTTATGAGTGGTCCACGGGGGTGGTGAGGTGGTAGACAGGTGGAGTAATGGCGGACGGGGGCGCGAACGTGGCGATGACGCTGACAGTGACGCTGGCAGGCGGTTTAGTGGATACCGGAAACTGCAGGCGGTATCATATCGTACCACTTATGATACGGAAGGGAATCTGTCAGAGGGGGCTCCGATACGCTGTGGGGGCGACGCGTGGCCGAGGCCTGACGTCAGCCTCTTACAGATATTGGATGCTATCTTTCGGACGTCGGGGCCGGTCCAATATCCACGTCAACCGTTGGATGAAAAGCGCCCGATCGGACGGTCGACGGGTTGATGAATTGTCCGGACGATACGGCATCGGGCGGGTAATAAAAAAGTATTTTTCACGGGATTTGTGCCCAGCGGGACCCTTAGAAATATTAACGGGTTTGTATGGTTTTTCCGTGTATTTCTTTGTAAAGTGGCATATTGCTCCGAAACTTAGGATAAGTCCAAAAAAATGGTTTTTCAACGTATTTCTTTGCAAAATCACGCATGGCTTAAAAAAACTTAGGATAAGTGGGTTTTTTATGTAAAAAGCGCACATAGGTCCCACACTTAGGATAAGGCGGAAAAAGTGGGTTTTCCACGCATTTTTTCCTTTTGAGCGGGTCTAACGGTGCAAATGGGTTTTTCCAAGGTTTCTTAGGCAAATGGAGGGTTGAATGGGTAAATGAATTCTGAGGGAGACAAAGAGGTCAGGCTTGGGTTCTTAAACTAACCAGATGTCAATTTAATTCCCTAGTAGTGAATCATATGGCTATAATGCCAAGGGGGGGATATTTATAGAATGCTTGGGGTTTATACACCATGGTGTTATAATAGTAGGGAAAGGGTGACATACGGAATTAGATAATAGAAGTTAAGGGTTAATATGGAGGGAGAGGGTGAATGAGGAGTGATATCACTAAGTTTATTTGAAAACAACTTAGCTTAGGGAGTAGATCAAAATGAAAAGAATTTTGCACAAGAAATGTGGCTCTTAAGGGATACAAGAACCAACACAAAACCTTGAATTTCTTTCATAAACACAACTGGTGAAGGGATGTTAGTACTGAGTGTAAAACAAGGAAAAAAGGGAAGTTAGACATGCTCCATTGTGTTGCTTTTCTTGTATTGACCAGCAAGATTTAGTTTGAAAGGAACACCACTTCTGCAACCCCATCTACCTACCCATCTACTTGCCTAGAATTTTTTGTTTCTTCTTGGAGGGTGCACTTGGACTTGCAGACCCTTATGTGCCTTTTCTTTTCCACTGGCTTTTTCTTTTGATGCCTATCTAGAGCACTACCCTTATTGCTTTCCAAGCCCCAGATTAAGCAGTTGGGAGCCATCAAGTCTTTCTTTACTAACTATTGGTCCTGCCAAGATTTAACAGTTTGGGCCAGACTTCTTTCTTCTAATTCTACAACAGAAAATTGAAACATGGCATGATCCAGATTAGACTGTTGGACCATCCATCAAAATTTAGTAAACATGAAGGCATGTACACACCTTGCCTTGCCTTGGAAATATGGGATCTTTGTATCAGCAAAGCAGAGCATATTTGGCATTTGAATTTTCCAATCATGAAATATGAAACCTATTGGTATAGGTATCCAACACAAGTCATCCTCATCATGTTGTCCTACTCCCCTGGTTGCTTCTAAAGTATAAATTTGGGTGGAATAAAATTCATCTTCTTCCTCCTCCTCCAACCATAAAGGCAAGTCATGCTCCAGAGAGGGTTGAGCAAGAGGGTATAAGACTAACTGCTTGGACATATGCCCATTCTTGATGGTCATATTCCCAGCTTTGCAGCTAATGTAAGCATCGACCGTGGCCAACCATGCCCTCCCAAGGATGAGAGGGTAACAAGTAAGCTTAGCCTTAGGATGGAGAATTAGGAAATCTATAGGGTACTCCCAAGAGTCAATGGAGACGATCACATCCTCCATAATTCCCTCAGGGGTTACTACGGAACGGTCTGCAAGTTGCAAAATTGTTGTGGTCTTCCTTAATGAACCTTGGAGCTTGAGCTTGAGCATGGTATCCTTGGTCATCACATTAATGGTAGCCCTAAGATCGATCAGAGTGAGTGGGACAATGGTGCCATTGATTTTCACATCTACTACAGGGTTTCCAGGGTCTAAATATTTTGGACAGATTACCTGCCCCAACATTAAGTCAAATAGTTTCCCAATGAAATTAATGGTAGGGGCATCCCTTTTTCGCCTCCTTGGATTCTTGAATCACTTCTCCTTAATCAAATTATTGTAAATAGGAACATATTTTATTGCCTGGAGAAGTTGGATTTTTACACATAGATTTTTCAATTCTCCTTGAAGTTCAGTCTCTTCTAGCGTAGGCTGGAGTGGTGGGGCCAGTCTCTCAGGAAAGGGTGGATTTAATTTAAGATTGATTTCCTCTCGTTCTTCTTCAAACTCCCTATCTAGAGGTGAGGTTGGGAATCTGAGAGAACTCTCCCAAATCTATGGTTAATCTCCTAGATTTCCACAACATAAGCTAGATATGATGTCTCTCCACTATATACCTGCTGATCCTGCCTATCTTTTGGGTGTGGATTTGGCAGAGCAGGCATCTAGGGTTGCTTGGGTGGAGTAGAGTGTAGGAGTTGTGGTTGGGTAGGTGGTGGAGGCAATAGAGCTAGAGCATTGTTGTATTAGAGCCTTCACCCTTCGAAAGGTGCATTCCACTGAGGTTGTGGTGGAGCATAAGGTTGAAATGATTGGTTGGCTGGCTGTGAGTGATAATAATATGCAAAGGACCAAGGAGGGGGTGTAGACTAGGAAGGATGAGAATGGGGTCCCAAATAAGGCATGGTTGTGGTTTGGTTGGGGTTGTAATATGCATGGGATGACCCTTGCATGCCCTGTTGGGATGGTCTAGGCCCATGAGGTCTCCTTTTGTTAATGTAGCAAAGCTACTCAGTGACCCTTTCATATCCTTGATACATAGCTTTGAGTCCATGCAAAGAAGGGAAATTGTTTATGGAGTGGTTTTCTTCATAGACCGAGCAAATTTCAATAGAGTTCAATGGACATTCATTCCCAGGATGCCTCCTGGTGCATCTAGGACAAAATATGGCCAAGGCTCTCTCTGCTTCCTCCTGCTTCCTCTTAATGTGCATGGTGTCCATTTGCAAGGCAAGGTTTTGCAGCATCTCACTTTGAAATCTTTGATCATGTTTCCAATTTCACCCTTGATGGATGAGTTGGAAGATGATGTACTGACCATAGGTTGACTACCCCTACCCTTTTTCCTTGCTGCCCTAGAATGGTTTCTAAAGATAGTCTTGATATCCTCACAGGGTAATTGATAGATATCTCCTCCTGCTAACAAATGTAAGGTATCTAGAAGATCTTCTCTTACTCCCCTAAGCAAGACTAGCTTTAGTGACTCAAGGTCAAGTGTACACCTAGCCCTTTTGTAACTAAGCTGGAATCTTTCTTCGTAATCCTCTAGGGATTCATCATTTCCTATGCTCATTCTGAAAATTTCTTCTATATTATTCTTTTACTGACAGTAGTCTTGATATTTGTTGTTAAAGGCTTGCTAAATCTAAACCCAAGTTGTGATTCTATGTCCAGGTAAACCCATGAACTAGTGCAATGTTGCATCCTTGAGGGTAGATGGAAATAGTTTTAGCTTTTTCTCATCATCTGTATAGTCATAGGTTTAGCATATAAAAACAAACTCAAATAGGAAAGTGTCAGGGTCCTCTGTGGTCAGGCCACGGAAATGAGGTAGGGCATAGGGTCTTATATTTTTCATCTTAGTGTCCCCATTGGTTTCCCTGATGGGGAAGGCACCCTCAACTCTCTCTCTATTCCCTCTGTCATTTCTGTTTTCAGCCATTGGTTTAGTAGGAATGGCTTCTTCTTCTTCTTTCCTTGTAGGTTCTTCAAATATGTTAGGTTTCTCACCTAAGGGTTCCTCTAGTTCACATGCACCAAAGAAGAGGGAAGGTTGGCTATTGGATGCAGTGGAGGTATTTGGCAAAAATTTCCCTAAGTTTTCCCTATTCCTACGGGGCATGAAAGTAAATATTTTTGGTTTTATTTTGTATTTTTTTTTAAACTTGGAAAGTACTTGTAGAATTGAAATTGCTAATTGAATGAAAATTACTAATAGAATGAAAAAGCTACTTGCTGAATTGAAATCTTGCTTGCAAAATGGAAAGGAAAGCAGACAATGCAAAATGCAAGAAAGGAAACAACTAGATTACTTTTGCAGAAATAAACTAATGGAAGAATATTGAAGACAAGAAATAGAAGAAAAGAAAGTAGTAATCACATTCTACTTTGACATCTCCACGGAAACGGTGCCAAAAAGTGATGAGTGCTAGTATTGTAACAAGGATGCTGCAACTCCTAGGCTACCAACTTTACTTATCAACATGAGGTTCGTAAAAACTTGGAGGTGACAGTGTTGTATGCACAAGTAAAAGTGATGGTCCTACTGGTTGTCACTATTTAGCTGGCAAGAGACCACTGGGGTTCCAAGCTAGACTGCTATGGAGTCAAAAGAAGCTCGATTGTTTTATGGAACAAAGGTAAATCTACTCCTAAGAGAGTTACTCTACTGCAATAATGGAGAAGTTCAACATGTAATGCTAAATCACACCATTCCCTATTTAACCATTTAAGAAGCTATGCTAGGTAGAAATGCTAAATCCACATGAAACAAATGCTACTATCTAAGTTGTAGAAGTAAGAAGCATCAAACAACACTAATGTGCAAGTGAAGAGACTAAACTAAATCTGTTTTTGCTTCTAAGGTCTTTTTATGCAAAATCAAGTATGTAAAATAATTGTTCTTGTGGATGTGGCAAGTGAATTAAGGATGTTTGAGGATGGTTGGAAGGGTTATGAAATGGTTGGATGGTTTGGAGGACCCCTGGGAGGCTTTTGGAGGCTTTTCAGGATGTACTAGAAATCTACAAGATGATCGTGTAGGAATTACAAGAAACCTACAGGATACAGTTGAGAGCTAGATGTGAGGTGTTGGATGTGATGGGAGCCTTAGGAAAGGTGTGTTATGGGTGGAATGGAGTGGCAAAAGGTCTAGGATCACTCAGAAGTCAACATCCAAGATAATAGATGGCTAGATTCGCTCAATGTGCTTGGGCGAATTTCTATGAAAAATGATGGAAAACTAGTGAAGGTGATGGTGAAAACAAGGGATGGCTAAGGTAGATGAAGTGGAAGGTGGTTGCTGGCTATGAAGTCTTAGTCTCTTCTTGAAGCACCTGCTATGCATAAAGCATGTATGTCTTCCCAAAATGCTATGCAACAAGATACATTTTCATAATCTAGAAAATCAGAATTACTGAATCAACTGCCTATACTATGCATGAAGAAAATTGTTGAAAGGAATGAAGGCATGAGTGAGATCTACTGCATAAATGGAGATGAAAAATATGACAACGATATCTACCTTGTAAAACTAACCAAATACTAAATTAAAGATAGCAAACTCTAAAGCTCATAAAAGAATTAGAAACCTTTGTTTTTGGGGCTATTTAAGGGTCCCTTCCTCAAGTTATGGTCCCAGAGGGAGGAAATGAGGTTGAGACACCTGCTAACAACCTTGTGGTGATCCTTTTTCTCCTTCCTAACCTGCTACTTGAAATAAGGCAAAAAATGCAAGCAAACTATTAAATGACCAATCTAATCTACACTACTTGTAATGGAGATGCATCTAAAAAGAAACTTAACAATTAAGCTATGAATCTACACTAAACATACATGTACAATAAATAGGAACCTTAGCTACTAGGGTTGGTCCCTAACCAAAGAGCTTCATCCCTCTAAGTTAACTCAATGTTGGCTCAAAACAAAACTCATTCTTATTATCAAAACAACAAATTACATCAAGAGAACTTTCACAAGTATTGCAGTTTGAAAATAACTTAGAGTTGTACAATAAAAATCCCAATCCTACTAAGGTCCTAGGCCTCTCTATTTATACATCTAAAGTCCCCAAAAACTTCTTTAAAATTGGGGAGGCTCAGCTCCCAAACTCCAGATAAACTGGTGCTTTGTCTCTCACTTGCTCGGCTTCCTTCTAGTCCTCATGATTTGGTTGTTTGCACTCTAAGTTGATGTGATGAATAGAGGAATATTTGAATGGATCAAGAGTAGTGAATGAGGAGGATTTACATCCTACAATCCCTCTCCCTTGTCCCATTCAATTTTTGACCTTAGTCTTTGCCAAAATTCCTTTATTTTCTCCTTTAATACTGCATTCAATGCATATTAGTCCACAAAGTATAATATCCAACTCTAGCTCGCCTTATAAAAAACATGTAATAAGTTATGAGAAAAGTTGGTTTGACTAAGCTAGGAGGTGAATTAAGGCCCATATAATTACCCAATGATGAGGATCATCACTTACTATGGTACAAATGATTTGTTCTTTCTTTTCACATCTTTCGCAAATGTCTATCCAGCGCATAATTAGCTAATGCATCTGTCAATGTATTCATATGTCTAGAAATATGATGATATATAATATAATCAAAATTTCTCTCTAGTAGACGAATACGTAGATAAATTCTCAATATCTGAGTTTTTTTGACGGAATATTTATGGTTGAGTTAAAGGACGACAAGTTGTGAATATAGGTTGACAACCAATTCTTGAATGTCAAGAGCAATGGCTTCTGACAACAATTCAATAACTATGTTGTACTCAGAAATGTTATTGGTTGTTTGACTTAAACAAATACCTTGAAGATCAATAACCTCACCATGGGGGTTGTAAATGTCCCATGCCACGGAGGATAAATTCTGGGTACTACTACAAGCACCATCAGCGAAACCAATGCGAGGAGTCACAGACATTTGCAAAGCACATAAAAACATAGTGAGCATGAAAACTACTTGAAAACCAACACACCAAACTGAACTGTGTAAAAATGAATGACACACTAATGTACATAAGTGACCATGCAAGATAAACTAAGCATAGTACTTTTTAAGATAGACCCCATTTCGGGGCTTACCTAAAGGATTTACTTCATAATCAATTAGCTCATAGGCCCCTTTTTGTAACACATGTTTAATTATGTAGGGCCCATGTGACATAGGTTTGAACTTGCCTACCCTCAATTTCTCATTACCCTGATCTTATAGTAAAACCAAATCTCCTTCAGAAAACGTGTGAGGCGAGACCAACTAATCGAAATGGGACTTGACTTGCTTCTTTTGTGATTCTATGACCAAAGCAGCAAGATGACCAGTCTCATCTAGTCATTCTAAATACAAGAGGCATTCTTCTTGAGGTGAGGTTTCAGGGAGAAGTTTGACAACTAGCTTGAGTGAAGGGATTTCGCACTCAATCGGTAACGTTGTTTCCAGATCATAGACTAGCTGGAATGGTGTGAAACCAGTTATGTCCTTGGTCGTGGTTTAGTAAGCCCACAAAGCTAAAAAGAGCATGAGATGCAAATTTGACTTATGCATCCCGATGATATGTTGAAGCATTGTAATTAAATACCATGTTCATAGCTTCAACTTGGCCATTAACCTAAGGATAGTACAGGGTTGAGCCATCATAGCGCAAACACAACGTAGAGGTTAGCTCAACCATCATGTAAATTTGGAAATGGGAGCCATGGTCAGTGAAAATGGCTTGAGGGACACTGAACCTCGAAATAACATGATTGAATAGAAATTGAGCTGTCATTTTACATTTTGTAAAGTATGTAGCCATCGCTTCGGCCCATTTGGTGAAGTAATCCATAGCATGATAATATAGCCATGCCCTCCAGCCGAATAAGGGTTACATGTCATATATTTAATGCCTATTTGGCAAATGGACCAATGGTAATAATAGGGTGTAGGTGAGCGGGTGGGGTGTGCATCTTTCACTGGTAAATTTGGCATTCATGACATGTGCGAATGGAAAGGATGCAATCCTTAAATATGGATGGCTAGAAATAACCAGTGCGAAGGATTGTTGAGTAGTAGCTTATCTAGACATATGACCACCACATGCCCAAGAATGGCAGTCAATGAGAACTCTCTCAACCTCCTCTAGAGTAAGACATCGCGAAGATCTGAATCAACACTAACATGGTATAAAGTATCGCCAATAATACAGTAGGGTTGGGATTAATGCCAAATGTGTCGATGATCATCTTTAGTCAATGCAGACTGGAATGTGGATGTCTGGAGATACATGATGATATCATCGTACCATGGGTTGAGTGTTCTAATCAGGAAATGATTCTCGTCTGGGAGCTGCTCATCGGCACCAAAGACGTAGAAGGAAGGGAACAAATCAACTTGGCAAAAACTAGTTATTTCTTAGATTTGGCAGTAGTAAAAACCAAATCAAATTCTTGAAGGATGACAATCCATTTAGAATAATTTCCCCCCAGCAACTGACGAGTTAGGATGTAGGTCATGGGGTTTCATTCAGAAATCACAGTGGTAGTGCATAAGAGAATGTAGTGCCGAAAGCACTGAATAGCCTGTACAAAAGCCAAACCGTGCTTCTCAACATGAACATAATGTGTTTCAATGTCAAGGAGATTGGGACTGAGGTAGTAAATAACATGTTCATTTCCTTCATCATCATCTTGTACCAACACCATAATGATGGTATTAGAGGCTATATCTAGATAAAGGAAGAAATCTCAATGATAATCAGAGGGATGCAACAAAGGAGCATTTATGAGGACAACCTTAAGGTCATCGAAAGACTTTTTGGCAATCTTATCCTAAACAAAGGGCGTTCCTTGCTTGAGCAATCGGGTAAACCCTGAAGCTAGCTTAGTATAATTGGGTATGAAACGACGTAGTAAATTTGCTTTTCCCTGCAGGCTCTGTAGTTGGTGCAATGAAGATGGAGGGGGTAAATTAAAAATGGCCTCGACTTTAAGAGGGTCAAGGTGAATGCCTTCCTTAGAGACAATAAATCCAAGGAGTCATCCAGATTCAACGCAAAAAACACATCTATGTGGATTCAACTGAATGTTGTAGTGCCTACAATGAAGAAAAATATGCCACACCTGGTTAGGGTGATCACGGTGCTTACGAGAATGAGCACGAAGGTCATCTAGGTAAGGCTAAATGATGCTTCCAATGTCGTGAAATGCATAGGACATCGCCCTCTAAAAGGTAGCCCCAACATTGTTTAGTCCAAAAGGGAGCTTTTTGTACGTGAAAGTACCCCATAGATAGATAAAAGATGTCTTTACTTGATTTTTCGGTGCAATGTTAATCTGGATGTAAGGAGAAAAACTTTCCATAAAGGAAAAAATTTCGCTCCTAGCACATTCATCAATGATCTAATCAATGAAGAGAGTGTGATAGTTATCCTTTGGATAGGCACAATTGAGATAATGGTAATCAACGCGAACACGGACCTTGACTTGTTTCTTTGCCACCAGGACAACATTTGACACGCAATCTATCAGAGGGATCAGATAAATAAATCCAGCGTTGAGAATTTTTTCAACTTCACCCTTGATAATTGCGGCTTTCCTAGGATGCACGGGGCAAAGTCGTTGGCGAACGGGCTTCATGTGAGGATAAGTCTATATTTCATAAATGACAATGCTAGGATCAATGCCAAGCATTTCCTCATATGACCACACAAACATATCATGGAATTATTGGAACAGACGACTATAGAGCATAACCTCATCTCGAGAACAAGTTATCCCGATATGGACATTTTCAATGACACAAGGCTTGATAGAAATATCAATTGGCATCATTTGGGTAATGTTACCCAAATTTCCTTCCAACCATACTTCATGAGTCATGATCCACACCTAAAGTGGTGGGAAAGGGAACTAAGAATATAACTCTTCGATACATGTAGACATGACCCTCAAGCTAGGCAGGAATGAAGAATGATGATGAGTATTGTTCCATGGTGGTTCCTCCTTAGACATTACTTCCATGACACTCTCGTCAGAAAGAAAGACTCGGATAAGGCATCAGGAGATTCCAAAGCACCAAACCATGGGGATGGAGAATATTATCGAGAGATTTCCTTGAAATAGCAAAATTAGAGGATACAGAACTTGAGGTTGAAACAATTTCCACATAATTGATTTCGGCAGGGCGAAGTGGCATAACCTCGCCCCAGTTATCAACAATATTCAGTGAATGTATGACCCAAGGATATGATTTAACCAAGATCGTGTTGATAGAGGAAACATGAGGAGGTAGGAGCAGAAAAATTCCCATCAAAGAAGAATCTTTAAAAAATTCTGCCCCAACACTCTCATAAGGACCACCAGTGTGCTTAACATATGGAACATTTCCATCTGAAGAGGAAGAGGCAAAGAAGGACATTTTGTCTACAGTGACTATCTTCCCTTAATGGGGAAAATGAATCACACGGAATAAGGAGGAGGCTATAGCATGCATGGCATGGGTCCAACTCCATCCAAGTAGAAGATTATAATTGATATTAGCGTCAACAATCTCTACTTTGACATGTACTATCTTGCCTTACAAAGTAATGGCAAGGTTGGGTAAAACATTGAATGGTCGCGAATCATGCCCGTTGAAAGCTTCCAAAGTTTTAGGGTATTTGTTTAGAGTAGGAGAACCAATTTCCTTCCAACAAGCGACTGACATGATGCAGGTAGAGACACCTTCATCCATGATGGTCCTATGAATGGTTTTCTCATTAATGTTTACCTGAATGGGAAAGGAAATTTGATGAGGAAAATGTGGAACATGGTTCTCTAGATCAAAACATATCATATTAGAATCAATAGGATCAATACCCCCAATAGTCGACAGTAATGACTTCTGCTGGGATGGAAAACTTTAAAGTACCTCGAGAGCAGAAATAGTTGATGGCACTTGAGCCAAATCCTCAACAATATTATAATGTTGAGGGTCTTGAGCATTGGGATTATACGAGGACTTCCATATCACACCTCGAGAAGGTGGAAAAATAGCAGAATCAGGGTTAGGTTCCCCTATATGGAGAGGACCAGAACTCCGGAGGGCAGAAGAAGAAGGGGTGGCCTCTTTCTCTTTCCCAACTATTGGAGTAGGAGTTTGATAATCTTTTGATCTAGTGGCAACATTAATTGGTGTACTCATCATGAACACTTGTGAAACTGAGGAAGCATATGATTGAGGCTAATCTACCATTTGAGTCAGTTGAGACAGAAACAGCTCTTTCAGGACAGTTGGGGTCCCTTTGAGCAAGCGACTAACTTCGTATCGTCAGTGAAAATCCTTAGTATAGTGATCCTCCTGAAAAATGATGCATGAATACTTAGGCTTCTATTGTGTAGCATCACCAATAGATGGTTTGGGAGGACCTTGTTTCGAGGCATCGGCTTTACCCTTGCCTCTTCCATTCTTCTTACCTTTCGAGGATTTGTCCGTTGTGGTAGACTAGATAGTGTGAGCCTATGAGCTTTTACCAGGGCCAGGTGAATTTTTTTGGGGGGCGGCTATTGGAACCAGTGTTTGAGACCAACTTATTTTTGGAAGAATATTTTGCAGGGGCCTGAGACACGAAACCAATTACTCCATCGATAGGAGATGTATCCTGTGACTTCAATGTCATTGGATCGGATGATGGCCTTGGAGCATTGGGTAATAAATCATAAAAAATGCTAGACTAGGAGTAAACAAGATCTAGATACTCAGCACAAGAAATTTCTTGCTTCTCTGTAACACATCCACCCATAACTATATCACGAGAAATTGGAGCGAAAAATGACTTGGTAAAACATTCGGTGAGTAACTGATAAGCAATCTCGAACTTGATTAGGTGACACCTACGTCTCCATTCACGGATGTGATCGAAGATGTGTGTCGCAGTATTTTACTTGAGAGATGTGAGAAAATAGATGCCAGTTTCATAGCAAGCTAGCAACTGAAAATTCCTGAGGAAAGCCATGGCTAAAGATTTGAAGTCTTGATAAGTACCTCGAGGTAGCTCGATGTAACACTTGGCTGCAATGCCTGTAGGATTTCATTGGAAAATACAGATACAAATACAATCATCAACGTAAGAATTCGAAGAGCACCAGAGGTGATATTTCATCACATGGGCTTGGGGATATTCTTTGTCTTTTCAATCGAACTTTGGAAAATTGCTCGGGATCTTGGATGGAACCAGAAGCCAGTATGGCGAATGAAGAATTGGATCATTTGTAAGCTGAGACACATTTGGCAACTCTAGTGTAGCCAATACTAGAAATTGAGTATTGAAAGGCATTGGAGGTCGATAAGAGGGTCCAACCAGAGGATCCCATCTCTACTGGTAAGGATTTTTTCCCCATAGTGGAGGGTACTATCCTTATGGCATTGGATTTTTCCCCCACTCTAGGTTACCTTTCCCATAGGGAGGATTTTGACCTTGAAATCTTTGAAACTATCTAGCCATAGGTTTTTGATAAGCAACATATGGGTTAAATGACTATTGAGCATGTTGACCTTGGACATATGGATACTACACCTGTTGTCCGTGGACATACAGGTTTTGAACTTGATGCCCCTGAACAAGAAGATTTTGAACCTGTTGATCTTGAACATAAGGATTATGCACTTGCTACCCTTGGACATAGGGATTTTGGACCTATTGCCCTTGGACAAAAGGATTTTGAACATGTTTCCCTTGGACATTAGGATTTTGGGCATGCTGTTGCAGGACCTGAACCTGACCTTGTCCTTGCAAGAGTTGACCTTGTTGATATGTATATGAGGGTTGTTGCTACCCGGATTGGCCCTATTACTGCAAGGGCTGACCTTGCAACTGCAAAGGTTGTCCTACGGATACAGAGGTTGGCCTTGCGAAGACATAGGCTGGGAGGTTTGTTGAACATACTATTTTGGAGAATTTGGTATCTACAGATAAATACTAATTCCCTAGATAAGTAGCCATATCTAGAATAATAGTTTAAAGCACTTTAGCCTTTTCCTATAAGCAATAGATAAGACAAAGAAGATGAGGAGACCTACTTGTAGTTCTGATTTCCTCTTGTCTCATTTGTATCGATCCCGTCGCTCCTTCCCATACTTAACACGCTTGAGAAGTACCTGTAAACATCAACAGAAGACAAAGAATTGATCAAAGAAAAAGATCTATTGAATACAAGTAAATGGAATCAGATACATTCACACAAATGTAAGCATCATATATTAATACAAACATATGGAAAAAAGGTTCAAATACTTTATTGAATAGAAGAAGGAATTACAACCATCATGTATGATTCAAAGTCATTCCTCTAGCTTGGATCCCATCCACATCACATCAAAAGCATGACAAACTTGTAGCATGACAATACTTGTCTCAAAGCCAATTATCATAGTAACATTATCTCCTTGCAATTCAACATAGTCCATCCCCTAATCACTTAGATGAGTGTTCAATTTATAGGAAGATGAAGGAGGTTATCTCATAAATGGGGTTATTGAATGGCCTTCCATACTTAGAATTAGTTCCATGGAGGAAGGGATGAGAGGATAGGATGCATCTTAAATCATTCCTCATCCATTTTTGAGCTCATAGGAGTTGATAAGTGAGGGAAACTTCTAGATGACTCCAAAAGATAAGAATATTCCCCAAACCCTATGTGAATTTTGCTCAATCTCACCCAGTGTAGGTGAAAGAGGGCCTAAGTTCTCTACAGAGCACCCTAGCATGGACTCAACTGCTCTACAATGCACCCTTACATGGACCTACCTATGTTGGTCCCTTTAGAGGTCATTTCAGGATGTCTTCAAGTCATGCAACTATTTGGGAAGGAGGCATTCAAAAGGGTGACTTGTTTAGGACATGTAGAAACTAAAATTAGGGTTTGATAAGCCCTAAAACACTAATATAGATGATGGGAGTGATGTGCCCAAATGGATTTGTAACACATACTGCATTTGCGACTGCATGGTTTGCTGCAACTATTGCGAGGGTTTCCCCTGCAGCTGTTACAGTTGTCCTTGCTGCGACATCATCTACCCATGCTATTGCACAGGTGGCCCTTACTGCAAAAAAGGTTGCCCTTATTGTTGCAATGATTTCCTTGCTGTTGCAAGGGTACCTAAACTGTTCCTAGATTGAGACCTTGAAAATTTCTAAACTTTATCTGGTCATAGCCATTAGGAAAGTAGGCTGAACATATTGTCCAAGCTACAAGATGTAGGGCATATTGACCATTCCTTGGGAACCATATGGAACATAAGGAGTTTGGTACTGAACTTGAGTCTCATAAGGCTGATGATACTGGAAATTTCCTGACCCAGATGAACCAATGAGATTTTGGACCTGTTGGTACTGGACATTGTTTGATCCAGTACGACTAGCAGGGTTTTGAAGAGTACCAGAAGAAGACTTGTTCATCCCAACAATGTGAGGTTGTGAGCTACTCACATTAGTTATGCCTAACACCATAGAAACATTTAGATTCTTGCCCCCAAGTGGTGGCACAACTTGTTTGCTTACTAGAAGGGTCAAAGAACTGACAACAACATGACTTGAGACTGTCGGTTGAACCAGGCAGGTGACTTGGATAGACGACACAAGACGGTTCAAAATGGTGGGTTGCACTGGGACCGAGGTAACTACAAAAATCAACATCTGTTGGGAGGTCAAGTTCTCATTTAATGGACCTGTGGTGGGCATAGCACTAGACGCCCAAACAGGGTTATGATAAAGTGACGAGGCACTAGGCATGCCTGAGACCAATTATGTTAAAGTCACATAATTAAGGGGAAAATCCCTATAAATACTGATGGGAATGCTTCTCATGTAATGGAAACCTTTAGGATGAAACTAATTTTCTCCCTCTTCAATAGTTTGTGGAGTGGAAACCTCTGAGTGATCTAGAGAGGAGACTGGAGCATTGCCTTTGGGTGTAGGTTTTAACCCCGTACAGAAATTACCTGCATATGAATTCTAAATCACAGAAAAATAAACAATGCGAGAGCATAACACATAAAAACACATATGCAGAGAGATTTTCCCCTGGATCCCAAAACCGGGAGTACCAGCTTGATTTTTCATTATATTCCTTTCAATGTTACAATACATGTTTATACATGCCGAAGCATCCAATACCATGGACCGAAAACCATCACATCCAATACCATGGACCAAAAAACCATCGCATCCAATACCATGGACCGAAAACCATCG
>APFE031352345.1:0-19628 GCA_000404065.3 Pinus taeda | reverse complement strand
ACTCAAGGGAGGACAACAACAATGCTATCTAAGCAAAAATGATGAAAACTAGCTATGGCATAGAAGATTGGGACATCTAAGCTTTTCTAAAATAAGAAAAGCATGCAGATTCCAGGCTGTTTGTGATCTTCCGAATATCAACATTCCTAAAAATACCATATGCAAATCATGTCAATTCGGTAAGAAAACTAGATCTCAATTCATCGAAAAGGAAGGGTTAGCTAGTAAGCCTCTTGAACTTGTTCATACTGATTTATGTGGTCCATCAAGAAAAAAGTCACCTCGTGGAGAAGAATACTTTATATTGTTCATTGATGATTTTTCCAGAATGTGTTAGATAGGTCTTCTAAACCATAAAGATGAAGCATTTGAAAAGTTCAAAGCCTTTAAAGATTTGGTTGAAAATGAATCAGATCGCAAAATCAAATGCCTCAGATCCGATCGAGGAGGGGAATTTACCTTAGATGAATTCTTTGACTTCTATGAACAACATGGAATAAAAAGGAAGTTCTCCACCACAAAGACTCCTAAAAAAAATGGAGTGGTAGAAAGGATGAACAGAACTGTTCAACAAATGGCTTGTGCTATGCTAGATGAATCTGGAACTCCTGCAACCTTCTGGGGTGAAGCTGCATTCGCCGCCATCACTATTCTCAACCAAGAAAATGTTTGGGTAAACAACACTCAAACTCCACATGAACTTTGGTATGGTAAGACTCCTACTGTATAATACTTCAAAGTTTTTGGAAGCAAATGTTACATCAAAAGGACTGATGAAAAACTTGGTAAGTTTGAACCCAGAGCAGATGAAGGTATTCTACTTGACTACTCTTCCCGAAGTAAAGGATATAAATGTTATAAGAAAAGGCTTGGGAAAATTATTGAAATATTGATGTTGTGGTTGATGAAGCATGCAAAAATCCAAAACAGATAAGAACCAAAGATTATGAAGAAGCTGAGGATCATTTTCCTACATCAAATCACACTGATTTTGAAGAAGAAACCAATGAGGCACCCGAAGAAGAGATAAAGATAGAAGAAAAGACTCCATCTAGGTATGTTTAGAAAAATCATCCAGAAGCTCAAATTTTAGGAGAAAAAGGAGCAGGTGTGCAAACTAGAAGAACCGTTGTCGACGCTTCAAGCTATCTAGCATTACTATCTTCCAGTAAACCTAAAAATGTAAATGAAGCATGCAAAGATGAATGTTGGGTCAAGGACATGAATGAAGAACTTGAGCAAATTGAAAAGAATAATACTTGGGAATTAGTTCCTAGATCTCATGATAAGAATATCATAGGAACTAAATGGATATTCAAAAACAAGCTGAATGAAAATGGAGAAGTTATTAGAAACAAGGCCAGTCTTGTTTGTAAAGGATATGCTCAACAAGAAGGTATAGATTTTGAAGAGAATTTTGCACCTGTTGCTAGACTTGAAGCCATTAGAATGTTTCTTGCTCTTTCTAATTTTCAGAAATTCAAAGTATACCAAATGAATGTAAAATTTGCCTTTCTTAATGGAGACTTAGAAGAAGAAGTCTATATTGAACATCCAGAAGGATTCCTTGGAAATGATGAAAAACTTGTATGCAAACTCAGAAAAGCTCTCTATGGTCTAAAAAAGGTTCCAAGGGCATGGTATTACCATCTTGACAAATATCTCCATCAACAAGGTTTTTCAAAGGGGCCAGCAGATAGCAATCTATATACAAAGATGGACACTGATAAATTGCTAATAATTGTTGTGTATGTTGATGATATCATTTTTGGTAGCAATGAAGAATCCATGAGTTAGAATATTACTTTAGTAATGCAGCAAGAATTTGAAATGTCCTTGCTTGGTGAGCTTACCTACTTTCTTAGTCTACAAGTGCAGCAAAATAAAGATGGTATTTTTCTCTCACAAACCAAATATCTCAAATAGATCCTGAAAAAGTACGGCATGGTATATTCTAAACTAGTATGTACTCCAATGGTAATAGGATGTAGTTTCAGCTCAAATGATGAATCAGCAGCGGTACATCAACCAACTTACAGATCCATGATTGGCAGTCTGCTTTATCTAACAGGTACTCGACCGGACATCATGCATGCAGTGGGAATAGTTGGAAGATTCCAAGCAAATCCAAAGGAATCACATCTTTAGGTAGTCAAAAGAATTTTCAAATATCTTCAAGGAACACATAACTTTTGCTTATGGTATCCTAGAGATACAGATGTTACACTTCATGCATATACAGATGCAAATTGGGCAGGAAGTGTTGACGACAGAAAAAGCACTAGTGGTAGTGCATTCTATATGGGTTCCAGGTTAGTGTCTTGGTTCAGCAAGAAACAAAGCTCAATTGCATTATCTACAACTAAAGCAGAATACATGGCTGCTACATCTTGCTGCACACAATTATTTTGGATGATGCAAACCTTATAAGATATTTAGATCACATGTACTCCACCCATCTCCATTCTATGCAATAATACAAGTGCCATCAATATTTCAAAGAATCTCATCATGCACTCCAAAACCAAGCACATACCCATCAAATATCATTTCCTATGTGAACAAGTGCTTGAACAAAAAGTCAAATTGGAGTATGTTCCCTCCAAAGAACAGGATGCTGATATATTCACCAAACCATTGCCCAGAGAGACATTTAAATATCTTAGACAAAAGCTGGGAGTAGTTTCTGCATCATCCTGTTGTTAAATCCTATTTTTCAGAGAAAGGTGGTTATATACGAGTTTCATGAAGTGTAGTCACATACATACACGAGTTTCTGTGGACATAGTCGCGTATATGATGGTTTGAAGAAAAATAGTGGGTCAGACTCAGCAAAAAAGGGGGTTTGCTATGGTTCTGTCAATTGTCTGCTCTATTTGATGATGATTTCAATTTGCTGATACATTGGTCCTCATAGTTTTGTTGATCACTTGATGTATATCTAATTGATGATGATGCTTTGATATGTAATTATCAGATCTAACAATGAACAGGTGGCACAGGGTCAGGAGGAGAACACAATTGATGATAATTTGGGAACTATTGATGGACATATATAGGTTGTTGGCCTAAATGCTGTTGACAAATGCTGCTGATGGTAGTTTCTGATGACTATCATGGTCTTGTTTAAGACATTTGGTCTCTTTTATATATGTCATGTATATATTTTAATGTAACAGCCATGAAAAGACGTAATGTGTAACCCCACTATGCATGGGATGAATGATGTAATGTTTCTTTCTTTTTGACTTGTATAAACAATTGATATATCCCCACTTGGTTGGGTGGATGAGTCAAATTTGGTATATCCCCACTTGGTTTGGAGATGGATGTATGTATGAGTCATTGGTGATAGGAAGGTCATTTGCGATGTATGTATAGAGTCATGTTCTTCTTTAGAACATATTTTTGCAGACTTTGCTTATGCTCAGGGGGAGCATGGACTCGATCATGGGAGCTCAATCAGCACTTTAGCATATCAGAGAATTCAACATGCACTTAGGGGGAGCATGACCCTTTGCCCTTGATGTCAAAGGGGGAGAGTGACTTGGTGTGGTTGTTGCCATCAAGTTCAAAGGGGGAGATTGTTGGCATTGTGATGTATGTATTGTACTTTATGGCAACCCACTTGTAGCATAACAACTCTCTTGTATATGGTAACTAGATGAATCTACAGAAGAGATATTATATGTGTAGGGAAGCTTCAAGGAATCAGTTCAGAAAGCAACTCACTCAGATGACAGATCACAGTACTGTAGGTTAACAACACAGATTTATAGATCATACTACACAGAATGAAGAAAGAGAGGTATACGCAGGTTCACCATTGACCAAGCCGCGTATACACGCGGGTTCACTATATACAAGTCGCGTATACATACACATGTACTTTCACAAAAGGAAAAGCGCATATAACTTGGAAAACTAAATGTTTGGTTCGAAGTATTTGGTCCATGGTATTTTGATCCATGGTATTGGTCCAAGGTATCGGGTCCGAGGTATTGACCCTAGGTATTTGGTCCAAGGTATTGGTCCTAAGTGGTTTTGGTCCATGGTATTGAGAAAGGCCTAAGACTATAAAAGGAGGAGAAGATCATTAGGCCAGGTGGGCAAGTATCGAATATCTAATATAGTGTGAGATCTAATATGTAGGTTATTGGCTTATGGTGTCGTGCTAGATTTGAACTGAGGATGAACCTTAGCGCTTGATGAAGCATAAGATCTAATGATGTATCAGGATCTTAAGGCTTGAAGTGAATTATCTTTATGTGGTTTGATCATGTTCACTTCATAAAAGGAGCATATACACATTGATTCTGCATATCAAAATAGCGTATACATTTGATTTACAGATCTGTACGCTGGTTTGCTTTGAGGAAAGTGTATATACATGCAGGAGATTGGTTGATGCAGATATATTTGATGATTATGGATCCAGTCTGAAAATTTATGAAACGTGGTCCCTGGAAGAAAAGAGAAGGTTGTAGCCTTCTGTAGGCCAACACCTACATACTAGTAAACATATCAGCTAGTATAAGAGCTAGGGGGTCGTAGCTCCCTTCCAATAGAAGCTGGAGAATGAGAGAAGGTTGTAGCCTTCTGCAAGTAGAAGCCTGTGTACTGGTATAAGACTGCACCAGTACAAAAATTGTAAACATAATTCTCTTATGATTAAAAGAAGACAGAGACGATTGTAGCAGATGGTTTTCACCCACATTTGGTTTCCACCTTATATCTTGGTGTTCATGCATGTTTTTATGTGTGGTGATCTGTTCTATTTTTACTGCACTTGGTTACTATTTATATGGTTCTGATGCACTAATTAAAGATCAATATATGATGAATTAATTGAATCATAAGTTTGTTGGATATACGCTAGTTGCTCTAAACACAGTTGTGTGTACACGCGTGTTCCCTTAACTGAAGTAGCATATATGAATCTAATTATGGAAATGAAAATTTAATAGTTTGATAATACTGATTCACCCGTCCTCTCAGTATTATTTCCACCACTTTTTTAAGACATCAAGTACTTTTCTTACATGCATGACATGTTCATCACGGGATTTACTAAAAATTAAGATGTCATCTAGGTAGATTGTCACAAATTCATCAAGAAATGGCCTCAACACATCATTCATCACACACATGAATGGAGCAGGAGCATTACATAAACCAAACGACATAACTAGCCATTCAAACAAACCCTGTTTTCTTTTGAACACTGTCTTCCAAATGTCTCCTTCATCTATTGTAATTTGATAACTTCCACTTCTTAATTCCATCTTAGTTAAATATTTTGCATCTTGCAATTGATCCAATAAATCATCTATTCGAGGCAATGGGTAATGGTTATTTACCGTAATTTTGTTGAATGCATAAAAGTCAACACACATGCACCATGTTCCATCCTTCTTTGGCACCAAGACAATAGGTGAACCACATGACGAGGAAGATGGTATGATGATCCATTTATTCAACAACTCTTGGATTTGTGTCTCAATTTTTACGCTTTCCATCACTGACATCCTGTACATGCCAATATTAGGAAGAGCACAATCTTGTTGCAACTGTATCTCATGTTGAATTCCTCTCTTAGGAGGTAATCCCTTTGGTTCTTGAAACATTTCATCATATCGGTTAACTACATCAACCAATTCAGATTTTAAATTCAAATCACAACCTTTAAAAGCTTCATTATCAACTTCATTTTTGGGTTTGATCATGAGAAGCATAAAAAAATTGCTCGAATTCACCAGTCTTTTCATCTGCCCTGCATTAACAAGCGGAATATTTGTTTTCTTATTGTGAGCTCTCACAATATATTCTACTCCATTTTTAAATAAATGACATTTATTTTCATGTCAATGGAAGATAGTTTTTCTGTCATAAAGGTATGGGCTGCCCAAAACCATGTGACAGATATCTAACAGAACAACGTCAAGCTCCACTTAATCTATGAAATTTGCAGTAATAGTGAATCCCAGTTTACACTTTCTAGTAATCTGCAATTGTTCATTGTCACATACCCATCCAAGTGGATACAGTTTATGATGTGGAACAATTTCCAGATTTAAACTCTTCGCAATGTTTTCAGAGATAAGATTGGCTTGAGAGCTGTTATCGAACAACGTATCAATCTTGTTATGTTTTGAGATCACCCTTATTTGAAACAATTCTATTCTATTCTTTTCATTTGGAGTTTCATTTTGCGAGTCTGAAGAACTAGTGCTAGCAATGGATTCTTTTCCTTTTAACCCCATGGATGTGAATTTAGTTTTATCACCCGAATCAGATCTCAAATCCTGTTGAGTGGTTGCAGTTGTCTTCTGTTTTCCCTTGTTGTTGTTTCTTTTTGGTTTCATTTCAGATGAAGCTTCCAACTGTGAGCTTCATCATGACCCTCTCTAGAACAGTGTTTTCATGTAATTTTCTCTCCTTTTTTCATAGATGCATTTTTCTTTAGCTTTCCTTTGAAAGCCTTTTCCTTTCCTTTACTCTTAAATGGATTTTTACTACCTTCTTCTAGGGTGTTTTTCCTAAAAAAGGGGTGAACTCGTTTATCATGTGCTTGTTGTAATGTGTTTTTGATGATGTTCTATACATGTTTATGTTGTTGTTCAGTGTTTTATTTATGTTAAATTTCTCATAAAATTAACATAAAAACTCTTCATTTCACTTGCAAAAACTTATGAATCCTTAAGCACAATGAAATAATTTTGTTTATAATCCGAGGAAGATATTAGCACTACAACTAATATTCTAAATCAGATTAATATTGCTCAATATAAATTTCATGTAAAATAGAATTATGCTTCAGTAAAGGAGCTACACTAACAATCGACCTAGAAATCATATCAACAACTTTATTCCCAAGTGGACTTTTTAAAGTCAACCCATCCATCGAAAGTGCCTTGATTACTGCAAATTTGATTGAGATTGCAAGTATTGCAATGGTTGATGATCAATGTGAATGACTATTTCCTTACCCATCAGGCAGTGTTTCCATTTTTTCACACTTTGCACCAATGGATACAATTCCTTGTCATATGTAGGATAGTTAATCACTGCACCATTAAAAGTTTCCATATGAAAACAGATAGGCTTACCATGCTTCATGAGGACTGCACCCATAGCGTAGCCACTAACATCTGTCTGAATCTGAAATGACTGTCTCAAGTCTAGAAGTGTGAGTACAAGAGTTGTACTGATCTTTTGCTCTAACTTCTGCATACAAGCTTGTATTTGAGTGTCATTCACATTGTTAGAATCAGAATGAAGAGCCTTGCAATTTGAAGCTAAGTTTATCAGGATTTTGACACTTTGATTTTTGAGCCTATTTTGGTATCAAAGCCCTATGTTTGTTTTGTGAAAGAAGGATTTAATTGTTTGCAAGTTTATGTCATGCTTACAAGGTTAAAACTCAAAAGAGGTGAAGGAAAGTTGGTTGGAAGTCCCGAATTTAGTTCAAGGGGAAGAAGAGAAAGGTTGCTACAATCTCCAACACCAGTTCAGCCACAAGTTGTAGTTGAGACTCTAGAGATCATGTCTCATGAAGGAGAACCTATAAACATGACAAAAGATGAGAAGACCTTTAGAAAGGCTTTCACAGAGATGGTGAAGGTGCTCTATGAAGAGAGGAATAATAGATTGCAAGGAGAAAGTTCCAAACCTCCCAATGGAGAAGGCTCTTCAGGAAGAGGTAATGGAAAATGAGATAATGGGAATGGAGAAAAACCTCCACCCTCTCCACCATCTTCTTCATCTTCTTCTTCACAAGAATATTCAAAGCCTTCCACTAATACAACCCTTACTCATACTCATCATCATTCTTCAAGAGGAATTGGTAAATCACCTTTTTAAAACTTGATGTTAAATTTGAGTTTCCCATGTATAATGGTGAAGTGAATGTAGAAAATGTTGATAATTGGATTCATTAGTTGGAGGTCTATTGCAGGATTCAAAATATTCAAGAGGATGACATAAAGACTCAATTAGCTTCCTTGAGAATGGGGGGTGCAACACTAGTATAGTGGGAATCAAAGTCCTAAGAGGAGATTAAAAAACATGGTAATACCTCTATTTCTTGGAATTATTCGGTTGTTGCAATCAACAGACAATTCTACCCTCTAGTTTATATGCAGAAAGCCATTATGAATTGCCAGAACTTTAGACAACTTAAAGGTCAAAATGTGAAAGATTACACCCAGGAATTCAGAAAAAGGTCTCTGATGTTAGGTGTAGATTTGTAGTCACAAGACACTTTCTTGAACTACATAAGGGGTTTACACATTACCTTAGGCATACTATCTTAATGTTTAATCCTAGTAATCTAGATGATGTGTGTGTGCAAGCCACTCATCTTGAGGTAAGAGGGAAAAACACCCGAGAAGAGGGTAGTAAAATTCCATTTAAGTGTAAAGTAAAGGAAAAGGATTTCAAAGGAAAGGCAAAGAGAAATGTGTCTATCAAAAAATAAGGAGAGAAAATTACATGCAAACACTGTTCCAGAGAGGGTCATGATGAAGCTCAGTGTTGGAAGCTTCTTCCTGAAAGTAAACCAAAAAGAAACAACAACAAGGGACAACAAAAGACAACTGCAACCACTTAATAGGATTTGGGATCTGATTCGGGTGATGAAACTAAAATCACAACCATGGGGTTAAAAGGAAAATAATCCATTGCCAACACTAGTTCTTCAGACTCGCAAAATGAAACTCCAAATGAAAAGACGAGAATAGAACTGTTTCACATAAGGGTGATCACAAAACATAACAAGATTGATACGTTATTCGATAACGACTCTCAAGCCAATCTTATCTCTAAAAACATTGTCAAGAGTTTAAATCTGGAAATTGTTCCACATCAAAAACCGTATCCACTTGGATGGATACATTTCATCATTTCTTGAAGTTTGACAAGTTGGTCGTCGACCCTCGCATTCAGGAGGAAATAAATGTTTGATTTATTTCAAATCTATTTATTGGTTACTAATGATTTTGACACTATTATGAAAAAACAATACAGGAAAAAAAAGAATAGTAAAAATTTCAGATGCAGAAGAAAAGAAAATGCAAAAGAAAAATAAATTGAACTCCCTACATTGTTCCAACAAACACATTACATATAGATTCAGGAGGGGTGTCTATATTAAAAATATAGTCGCTACCAAGAAACGCATGACCGTCTTCACTAGCATAGTGTCCCAAATTTTCAACCCTTTCAGGAAATTCCTTATTCGTACAATTCTCATGAACTCCAAAAACTGCATTTCCTTCATTGTTTTCATAAAAAATACCGTTGTTTTTCATATGAATACTCTCTTTCGAAATACAATATTTTGAAAAAAGAGAAAAGCTAGTAAACCTTCAAAAAATATAAGTTCTTTCAGATGATAAACATGCAATGAAACAATAATCAAAACAAAATTTTCACTACAAAAAACCACCGCTCTTTTCATACTTACAATTTATAGGTCCTCCTTCTTCACCATTCACTAAAGCTCTTTTCTTTCATTGATACATGGCTCTTCTTCATGCTTTAATGACTTCCTTATTCTGCTGATCCCACTGGCGCTGGTATTCACTTAATCATTGTCGTGTAGCAGCAGAGGGAGGTTTTTTCTCACCACTCTTGTTCTTATTTCACTCAACATATCTATAATAAAGTTAAAGTTAGTTGAAAAGATGTTTCACAATTCCATTTCATGCTAATACATACTCTTCAATCTTGAAATAACTAAAAACTAAGAAAAGTGCAGAGATGAAATGTTTGAGAAATTATGTTTCCCACAACAAACTTGGAACACATACAAAACGTCCCCCTTACACATAATCGATACAACAACAAGTTGAAGAAATTAAAAACAAAGAAATATGAACCGCATTCAAAATTTACCATACATATGCCATCAATATAACTTAAAAATCTGAATTACAATGCTCTTAAAAAAATATTTCAAAACATACAAAAAGTCTTTTGCATTACGAGAAAACAAACACGTTCAAGCCTAAAATGCTAAATCAATACATCCACACATACTACACCTATGTGAAGAATACAATCTCCATTATGAATAACTAAAAATACATTTCCATTTTCAATGACATCATCAAAATCGTCCACCATTTGTAGATATAACCATGAGGCTATCTCCTTAATGTAACTTCAAAATGTGAATTGCAATGATGTTCAAAAAAATATCTAAAAACATTAAACATACATATGGTGTTCAGTAATATACAAAAAAGAACATGTTCATGCCTCAAACGCTAATTGAATACATCCACAGGTAGTGGAGGCATGCCAACAATAGAATTTGCATTAGGAATTAGTGAAAAAATATTTCCATTTTCAATGACATCATCAAATTCTTCAATTGTTTGTAGATAGAAGCATGACACTTCAGGAACGAATAATCCATCAAGAATTGTTGTTTTGCATAGTCCACTCAGTAAATCATACAACTTTAACTACACTCTAGACCAACTAAGCATAAGGACTTTTTCTCCAACTTTGTGCAAAGGTATGTAACCTGCACATTTAGTATTTATATAAAAAGCGATAGATTCAAGCAATGACCATCTGTGTCCCCAATCAACTTCAAAATATTCCAAACTTTTATCTTTCGACAGTCAACCAAATTCAAAATTCTCTATCTTTTCAAGTGACCAAATAGACATGCCACCATTATTAACAACACAAACAAGTTGATTCTTGTGTAGCCCTAATGACATACATTGTATGTCAACAATAGGAACAAACAAATGACGCCAATTATTTCTATTCAATTCCAACCAGTAGAGAGTGTAACCATAAGTAGGGTAATATTCATAATCCCTGTCTAGATATACCCAATAAAACTTTTCTTCAAAGAAGATAGCTTCCTATGGTGGAGTTAGACCACCATATGGAAGCTTTGTCCTGTTCCGAACATTGTCAACACTACTGCAAATGAGAAAATGTGAGTCCATGTTTTCTCAAACATGTTTTAAAAACACGCATCCATAATTTCCTGGATTGCATTTTTGAAATAAAGAGAAGAATCCTTGCTCCCCAACACTAAGAAGTCCAACATTTCTAAATGTCTTCGTAAAAGAGCAGACAATGAAATAGTTTCTTATATGCAAATAACTTCCAGGCGTGATGAAGTGAATTATTGATCCCACTATACATTTAATTCTATATGCAGAATGAAGAAAATGAAACACCATAGTCAACAAGCGACCACCATTGTTAAGGTATGATGCTAGGAAGCAATCATTGGGAAAACGAGTGGAGAAAGAAATAAATCCTAACTCTTTCTTACGACATCGATCACAAGTCGCAAGAAAAAGTGGGTTTTCCAAAGCAAGACACCATTGTCTACAAACCAACTTAAATTTTATCAACATCGACAAAGGAAGCCAATGAAAGAGAATCTCAATAATTTCAAAGGGGAGAGATTTCCAAATAGAAGTATCCATACCAAAAGCAACGACCATTGTTGGCAACAAATGAAAATTGTCTTGTATAATGCAAAAAAAGAAGAAAAACATTAAATGACAATAAAAACAACATTCATTGATTATTTTAATATGAAAATGGATTAGGAAAGCAATCCATTTTCATCTTTACTTGCTTTCTATATACTTCAATATTATACTAAACAAAATAGTGCAACTTAAAAATCCAAAATTATTGAAATTTATAACCATTGTGCAAGAACCACCTTTTGAAACATTTCCTCAAAGGTGGGCAAGTTAAATATATATAATTACCCTCATTGTTAATTCAATTATTATGATATATATATAAAAAATAAATAAAAAGAATAATACAAAAGCTCATTATTTCAATATAATACAAAAAACAAAAGTTCATTATTTCAATATTAATAATCCAATAATATAAAAGATCATAAAAAAGTTCAATATTTCAATATTAATGAGGACACATCCCCCATAGTCAAAAAATTATTTAGATGAGCACATGATACAAAACCTTTTCAATATAATATTAAAACAAAGATTAACGATAAATTCATATTTTGTGAAAGCCAAAGTTTGCAATTTATGAAGTTATCATAAGTTTGACATAGACATAAAAACTTGTAACTATATGGAAGTTAGCATAAGCTTGACATAAACATAAAAACTTTGTAACTATACCTTTTAAGGTGGCCTATTTTTTTAATGATAACTACTCATTAATACAAAAGTTCATTATTTCAATATTAATAATTAATATAATACAAAAGTTCATTATTTAAATATTTATAATCTAATAATGTAAAAGTTCATACAAAAGTTCAATATTTCAATATTAACAAGAACACATTTCACATAGTCAAAAATGATTTAGATGAGCACATGATACAAAACCTTTTCAATATAATATTAAAACAAAAATTAATGATAAATTCATATTTGTGAAAGCCAAAGTTTGCAACTTATGAAGTTATCATAAGTTTGACATAAACATAAAAACTTTGTAAGTATATTGAAGTTATCATAAGCTTGACATAAACATAAAAAGTTTGTAACTATACCTATTAATGTGGCATTTTTTTTTAATGGTAGCTACTTATTAATATAATAGTTCATTACTTCAATGTAATACAAAAAAAAAGTTCAATATTTAAATAATAAGGACACATCCCCCTACTGAAAACAAATGTAACTATACCTTTTAAGGCATCCTATTTTTTTTAATGATAACTACTTACTAATAGAAAAGTTTATTATGTCAATATAATACAAAAAATAAAAGTTCGTTATTTCAATATTAATAATCAATATAATACAGAAGTTCATTATTTCAATATTAATAATCTAATAATACAAAAGTTCATACAAAAAATCAATATTAATAGTTCATTACTTCAATATAATACAAAAAAAAAAGTTCAATATTTAAATAATAAGGACACATCTCCATACTGAAAACAAATGTAACTATACCTTTTAAGGCATCCTATTTTTTTTTAATGATAACTACTTACTAATAGAAAAGTTTATTATGTCAATATAATACAAAAAATAAAAGTTCGTTATTTCAATATTAATAATCAATATAATACAAAAGTTCATTATTTCAATATTAATAATCTAATAATACAAAAGTTCATACAAAAAACCAATATTTCAATATTAAGAAAGACACATCCCCCATAGTGAAAACATAATTTACATGACCGCATGATACAAAATCTTTTCAATATAATATTAAAATGGAGATTAACAATAAATTTGTATTTCTCAAAGAGAAACTTTGCAATTTATGAAGTTATCATAACTTTCATACAAACATAAAAACTTTGTAACCATATTGAACTTATCACAAGCTTGAGATAAACATAGACTTTGTAACTTTGCCTTTTAAGAAAGGCTATTTTTTTAATGATAACTACTTATTAATATAAAAGTTCATTATTTCAATACAATACAAAAAAACAAAAATTCATTATTTCAATATTTAAAAGATATTAAAGTTCAATAGTAAAATTTTTTGATTAATGTAAATGTTTACAATTAAATTTATTATTTTTAATATAATTTTTAAAGTAATTGAGATTGTATAGAAATAAATTGTAATGAATAAGAATTATAAGTAATAAATTAATCATTATTTTTTACTTTATAATTAATGGAAAATATTACTCAAAAATCATATATATATATATATTTGGTTTTTATTAATAAAATGGCAATCTATAAGATTACTCAAAATCTTGATTTTTAATATTAATTGTAATTATTTTTCTATTTTTCTATTATTTGATTTTAAATAATTCATAACGAAAATAATGTGAACCATTTTCGAGTTTTTTTAAATATTAATATAAATAGAAAAATAAATAATTCATTAAGCCCCTTGTTGGCCATACAGAATCCTTCGTCAAGGACTCTGCATCGTTTGTTAATGAGTCAAAGAGTTTCAAGCTTGATCGAGATGACAAGCTTGTGAGCTTCGATGTGGTCTGTCTCTACACTAATATCCCTATCAACGAGACCATCGAAGCCATCAAGCGCATCAAAAATCCTAATACGACTTATTTAGTTGGTATTTGTCTTACTTCTACTTTCTTTTCATTCAATGGGGAATTCTATGAGTAAACTTGTGGTGTCACCATGGGTTCCCCCCTCTCCCTTGTGGTAGCTAATCTATTCATGGAGGATTTTGAATCAAAGGCCTTAGCCTCTTCTTGTCTTCTGCCTAAGTTGTGGAAGAGGTTTGTTGATGACACTTTTGTCATCTGGTCCCATGGTAAAGAAAGGTTGGAACTATTTTAACTCCATCTTAACAATCAATCTAGCTCTATAAAGTTCGCCATGGAATTTGAATGTAATGGTAGTCTTCCCTTCCTTGACGTCCTCCTCTCAAGGAATGATAATGGCTCTTTCTCTCATCAGGTATATCGTAAGAAAACTCATACGGAACAATATCTTCATGCTAATTCTCATCATTTCCTAGCTCAAAAGCTTGGTGTTCTCAACACCTTAGCAACTAGAGCTTTAAGAGTTTCTGATGAGAACCATCTCAAGGAAAAGAAAGAACATATCCTAAGTGTTTTTTTTAATAATGGGTATAGTAGAAACCAATGTACTAAGGCTTTCCGCAGAGCTGAAAAAGGTCCTAGTATTAAGAAAGGTACCAAGGATCGATTTTCTAGTGTTCATCTTCCTTTTATCCAAAGGACCACTAACAAGATTGCAAGGATCCTAAGGAAGCATAAGGTGGCTTCAACCTTTTGGCTTTTAAATACCATACGGAGCTCCCTTAGATCTATAAAAGACCCAGTGGACCCCAAGAATATGAAGGGTGTTTACGTTATCCCATGCTCTTGTGGGACTCCCTACATTGGTGAGACTAGTCACTCAATTACTTAAAGGATTCGTGAGCATGCTGCTGACATCAAGCATGGCAGGACCCACTCCTCTGCTTTGGCGGAGCATGCAGATAAATCTAAGCATCACATTTGCATTGAGGAGACCTAAGTCGTTGCTAAGGTTAGTCATTTTCATCGTCGAAAATTGAGGGAGGCCCTAGAATTTGGAAAAAAACCCAGTAATTTGAATAGAGATGATGGTTGGAATATTAGTAGAAGTTGGCTCCCTGTCTTGTCCTCCTAGTGTTTTTTTTTAAAATCTATGTAGGTATTGGCATCATTTTTATAGTATTTGTTGTTGATTTATTCTTCATTAGAGTTAATTCTCTTGATCGTTCATGTTTTTATGTATTTTATCACCCTTTTCGTTCTTAACTCCTTTTAGTATTTTTGTTATTTGATTAATGGGCCTGAGCCACATATTTTATTGTGACCCTGTTTTATTTATAGATTATTTTTCTTTGGAATATAATATATATATATATGTGTGTGTGTGTTGTGTGTGTGTGTGTGTGTGTGTTTCTGTTTTTATTATTATTTCTATTTTATTTTTATTTATTTATTTATATATATTATTTATTTTGACTTATGGTTAGTATTTTTGTTTTATTTTATTTTATTTTTAAATCATCTTTAATTATTTCATTAGTATTTATTTATCAAATGATCTTGTCTCGATTAGGGCCTTTACTCATTTTTATGATTTTTGACTCCCCTCCTTTAAAGTTGGACTTTGATTATTTATTTATTATTTTAAAAACTAGCTGTTTAATATAGCTGTTGCTTATTAATATTTTTTAATAAATTAAAAAACTACTATCACAGTGTCAATATTATTTTTCAAAAACTAATAATATTTGGTTTTAATAAATTAATTTAAATATTATTTTTCAAAAACTAGCTGTTTAATATAGTCGTTACATATTCAAATTTTAATAAATTAATAAAACTAATATCATTATTTAAATATTTTTGAAGAACTTAAGTAATATTGATTTTTAATAAATTAAATATTTTAATAAATTAATAAATAATATCATTATTTAAATATTATTTTTTCAGAACTAGTAATATTTGATTTGAATAATAATCTTAAATATCATTTTCAAAAACTAGTCGTTTAATATTAAGCCGTTACCATTATATTTTGATAAATTAATGAAAGAATATCTCATTTATATTTTTAGAACTTAGTCTTTAATATATCCTTAAACATATAATATTTTAAAATAAATAATAAAACTTAATATCGTTATAAATATTATTTTGAAAAGAACTAGAATAATTGGTTTTAATAAAATAATTTAAATATTCTTTTTCAAAATACTAGCCATTTAATATAGCCATTTACTTAATTAATATTTATTGTTTAATTATTAATTAATATTATAATTTAAACAAAATTATTCAAATATAGCCGTTACTTGAAATTATGTCTCTAAATTGCTCTCTATTTAAGCCTTTGCCACCACACTTGTTGGTTTGAAACTCGCTGGCCAAAAAATTCTCTCATGTGATTTCTACTAAAAGACTTTGTTTAAATAAAAATATTGTGAAATTAATTTCGCTGGTCTCACACATGTTAACACTATATATTAAAAAATAAAAATTATTTACCCGAGTTAACAGAAAACTTTACTTACTAATGCTAATAGTTGTCATACATTTTTCAATACCACAACAAGGTACATGAACCATTATACCTCCACTTAATAGTTGTCATACATTTTTCAATACCACAATAAGGTACATGAACCATTATACCTCCACTTAATAGTTGTCATACATTTTTCAATACCACAACAAGGTACATGAACCATTATACCTCCACTGTTAGACTGCATGGTAACCAGGGTGTACATATATGTGCATTATTGAAAAAACCATGACTATTACTTACGCACTTACCATGTTTCAAACCATAACCAATACTTAGGCACTTACCATGTTTCGGCATATTGTTATTTAATCAAAGGTAAACATTTATGTCATGGTACTAAAGGTTGTAAGGTTCTGCTAATTGAGGTTGGGTGATCCTCAAAACTTAGAGTCACACCTCCAGATGCGCTCCAATCCGAAGCGCCACACGACAACCATCCAACGAGGCCTTTAGGTTGGGATCTATTGCAAGGAGGTTAGGGTAACCACCTGCAGGAACGTCGAGAAAAGAGTTCATTTTCACTCATCTCCACCTGAAAACTTGTCTCTGCAACATTCACTCCACATTGGCTTCTCTCCGGCTGCAGAGGCACAAAAACCCTACCTCCCTTGCATAATACAGCCTTCAATCCACTTTTTGCACATGGTTCTTGCTTGAACAGTTGCTACATTGTTAATTCTGCTATGTACAAAATGCTTCACATGGCCTAGCCAGCTCAGGTAAGGTTTCTCCAGAACTTCTATCTAGCTTTTATTTCCTTTAATTTGTTTGTTGATTATGGCTTGTAAATATCAAGCTAGCCCTTCACAGGTTGGTTGTTGTATGCAGGCAGAGTGCGCGGGGATCCAATGCAATCACCAGGGTTGTTAGCTCCAGGAATTCATTCGAAAATGACATTCCTCCATTCCCCGGTTGGTGTATGAGCAACTCTTAGAGTTTGTTATAGGTTACTCTTAGTGTTTGATATAGTTTAATGCAATTTTTAGCCCTTTGAGGCTCTCGATGATGTTTTGGGAAACCCTCATGGTTTTGACCTGCTTTTACTGTATAATTACTGGTTGTTGTGGGTTGTCAGCATTGTCTGAGGGTTTATCGATCTAAACCCTCCTCAGCTAGAATCTGTTGAGGAATTTACTTGTTCAGACGCTAGGTGCATGCCTGAATATTTGCTTGGTTTGCATTTAAATAAAGTTTTGTACTTAATGGTTTAATATTTATTAATGACATGAATAGCTTAGTTTTACGGTATTGCAACAACAAATATGTACTAAATCTTTTATTTATTATTCTGCTCGAATTAAGGCAGCTTGATTTGTTATTGGTTTTGGCCTGCACAAGGTTGTATAATTTTACGAGCTTTCACTCGATTGTTGTTATTTATGTTCTCTGCTAAGTCAACTTCCAGGCACAATTTCCGTTTAATATTTAACTTTAAAAGTTTCTCGAATTTTACAGTTTGTGTTCTTTTTTTAGTTATAATTATTGGCTTGGGTCACAGTTTGTTGGTGTACATGCACTTAGACTAGCTGTGCATGTGCACATACACATACATGCACTTAGACCAGCTGTGTTGGTGTACATGCACCTAGATTAGCTCCAGTTAACTTATTGCTTGCATGTGGCACATGTACACATTAGCTTTAGTTAGTTTTAGTTATTGCATGTACAACTAAGCTTTAGTTAGCTTTAGTTATTGCATGTACACATTAGCTTTAGTTAGCTTTAGTTAGCTTTAGTTATTGCATGCACAACTAAGCTTAACTTAGTTGCTTTTATGTATTTATTCTAAACCAATATTGTAGAATCAATTCATTCTTTTCTCAATTCTTTCTTGCTTCCTTCCTTCTCTTGCAAGCTTGTTTATTGTTTTGCATATCTAGATCCTTGTATCTCAAAATCTTACATGGTATCAGAGCTTAGGGATTTGTAATCAGTGCACAAGCAATTTTATTTGCAGGTTCAGAAGATTGAAGCAACAACAAAGAATGGAGTCCAAATTGGAGTTTCCACAATCGGCAATTCTCACTCCATATAATTATTTCGAATGGAAGCCAAAGATTCAACTTCATCTTAGAAGTAGAGGCTTATTTCGAATAACCATGGAAACGGAATTTGAACCAACATCGGCAATAGAGAAATCAAGATATTTCAATCGCATGGACGAGGCCTTCGGCATCCTATGCTTATCTATTTCTCCGGAACTGCTATTTCATGTTGAATCATGTTCAACTCCAAATGAAGTGTGGAAAAGTTTGGAAGGATTGTTTGGAAAACAGGATGAAATGCAAGGTCACATTCTCAAAAATGAGTTAAACTCATTAGATCCGAGAAACTTTGAGAACATTCAAGATTTTTTCACAAGGTATAAAGCCTTGTTGGTTCAGCTGAAAGGATGCGGGATCGACAAATCCAAGCAAGAAAATCAGTTGATTCTTTCCATTTTATCAAAACTTGGTCCAGAGTATGCAGTATTCGTTTCTACATTCCACACAGTCAGATCTGCAACCGGTGCAACTTGGAAGATGCCCTCACTGGATTCTTTTATTGAGTCTTTGATGCATGAGCAAGATAAGCTCATCAAAATGGGCACACTTAAAAATTCCAAAGCGCATGCACTTAGTGTGCATGCAAAAGGAAAGGCAAATTCCAAAGACCATCAGAAAGGAAAAGGGAAGAAGGATCCTGATCCAAGAAAGGGAGGACCTCCCAAACCCCCTGATGGATCATCTAGCTCAAAGGAAAGGAAAGGAACGAAAAGGCAATCAATGTGCAATTATTGCCACCGTGGTTTTCATCCTGAATCTGCATGCATGAAGAAGACTATAGATCTTATGGCGCAGACACTCCAGCAACACAATCTTGGAGACCACATTCCTGAGAATGCTAAGAAGAAGTCTGGAGAAAAAGCACCAGACCCAAAAGGTAACGGGCATGCTTTGATTGCTCTTCATTCTGCACCACAAGAATGGATCATCGATTCAGGAGCTTCACATCATATGGCTTCTTCAAAGGAATCCTTTTCTTCTCTACATGCATACTCAGGTCCTCCCATTCTCATGGCGGATAATTCTGCAGTTGCAGCAACTGGACAAGGAAGAG
>APFE031352333.1:134835-165712 GCA_000404065.3 Pinus taeda | reverse complement strand
CCAATCACCTTACAAATAAATAAATTTAAATAATATTAAAAAAAAAAAGAAATTAAATTCCCAATATAAACTATGGATAAGTTGCAAAATAATTTGGTCGAAGACAAACTAATACATAGTCAGTGTAAGTTTTCTTACGAAAAACCTGATGAGAGAAAGAACCATCATCATTCTTAGAGACGAGAACGTCAAGCAAGGGCAGGCCACCGTTAACTTCAAGCTCCATGGTAAACTTGATGGATCTTGATTGATTGTTAAGATACTGAAAAGCAGAGCCAAGTTAGTATCATCAACAAACCTTTTCCAAAGCTTCAGTTGTAACTGAGCTAAATCCAAAGCCTTAGATTCAAAATCTTCCATGAACAGGTTAAATACAATGGCGGAGAACCCGTGGCAATGGTGCATGTCTATTCATAGAATTCACCTTTGAAGCTGAAAATAGTAGACGTAAGGCATATCTCAACAAGCTTGGTTGTATCAAGATCAGTAATGCAATTGATTACCTCAACAACCTCATGGGATATTGGAGTAAAGTGAACCCACATCAAACTTAACCATAATATCAATCGCATCATGGGTTCGCACTGTTGAAAAATGTAACTAGGTTCGATCTTCATAATTGTCATTGTACTTGTCATTATGTATTTTATGTAAAAAGCAAAAAGAATAAAAAGAATTTTATTATTATTATTATTTTATTAGATAAGCATGTTCTGCATGCTTCTAGGATTTATTGAGTCAAAGAGTCTAAGTCCTATTTGGACCTATTGTAAAGAAAAAGGAAAAAGAATTTTTCAAATTGTATTTTGGTCAAAATTACCTCTAGATGCCAAGTCAGCCTTGCCCCAGAAGACATGTCTATTCAAAGTTCAAACCTCTCTAGACAAGTATAAATAAAAGGTGAAGTGAGCTCATTTAGACGCACACAATTCGCATAATTCGTTCTAAAATATCATAGAAGAAAGGAGGGTCAAAATCTAAAATTGACAAGTGAAGAAGGGTTTATCTTCAGCTCAAATTTGTGGAAGTTCTGCCTTGACATATCTCTTGTTGAAGATTTATTTCTAATGATGTTCATGTTGTTGGTCTCTTGTTGTTGATTAATTTGTTGTGCAGAAGGAGGGTTTGACTTGGCATCTAGAGGGTTGAAATCTTTTTGTAGTCATGGGTCTTGGATATCTCACTTTGATCTGATTCTTCTAAGAAAAAAACAATCTGGATTTTCCCCTTGGAGGGGTTTTTCCCTGGCATGGAGCCTATACCTTGTGTTCTTTGTATTCTTGTGATCTTCATGTTCTATAAGTTTGATAATTGTTTGATGAAGAAGACATAATAAATATTAATAAGAAGCCAACAACATCCACAAGCAATTATCAAAGAAGAGAAATCTACCCTAATTCATAAGCCTCTTGATTTCTCAACATGGTATCAAAGCTAAGGTTTGAAGATATAGGTCGGGAGATCACTCTACTGGCATCAAAGTATCATGCATCCTATACCTTGACTCGATTTATGTTCCTAGTCTCACATTCCCTGATTCTGGAGCATCACATCTTTCTCTTTAACGTGATTGATATTCAGGTGACACACATTATTGTGGTTCAAATCCATATACAATGGCTTGAAAATTCAAATATACAGTGGTCTGCATTTATGTATAATGGTTCATCTATGGCTCGTATCTGTGGTTTGTTCTTGGCTCGCTTACAATGTTGAAGCTCACACTCATGATCACGACTATGTGATTCTCACATCTATGTATAACAATGACAATGTGGCTCGATATATATTATATTACATTACCGTGGCTAGTATATGTTACACAATCGGAGGTCCGCATTTTACAATGATTCGTATGACTCAAAGGTTGACATTCTATGGTTTATATTTCTCCTCTGTGACTCGCCTTCTTTGAAGGCATGCTACAATGGCTTGGTCTCTACAGCACATCTACTATGGTTCGATGATATACTCTGTGGCACGCTCAATGATGCACTTTGTTGCTTGTATTTGATGACTCGCATATGTATTACAGAGGATCCCTCATAAATTCATATTAACCTCGCTCTGTGGTGACATGAAATCACACTATATTTTCGTGGTATCGAATTCTATATAGTGGCATTATGAATTGGCATCACTATATAGAGTATTATATTGGCACCATCATAGTGGCATCGTATTACTATGACCAAAACAAAATTACAATATGGCTCATGTTCGATCTATTTATATAGTGACTTGAATCTACAATGGTTCGTTATATCACATAATGGAGGTTTGCAGTTGTTGAGGTTCGTGGTGGATTAGTTTTATAAGGATCGATGGCTCGAATCCTTTTCTCCATGACTCGAATATGCATTTTATGGCTCGTATTCAACTCAAGATGCTCACATCATATTTTGGTGGCTCAAACTTGTGGCTTGCATATCTTATTTATGGCTCTTATGAATTCCCATGGCTCATAAGTTGGTGACATATAGAAATGACATCGACTCTACATGGCAATGAACCTTGGCATATCGATGAAAATGACAATGATGTCTTGGCAGTGATATTCATATAATTGACATATACAACAACTATGTAAAATTCGACCTATCTATGAAATTCGTCAATGCAAAAGAAACTACATGTAGATCACATACATGTTCCTGTGGCTTTGGCTTGTAAGGCACGAGTGAGGGATGACGATAATTTGCATGAGCAGTGACCTTGGTTTATATGACTATGAAGAAGTATGATAACCGTGTCCTATGAAAGTTGCTCAAGTGACCTTATATGACATATGAGTGACCGTGTTTGACAGTAAAACTGTGATCCACGATGATAGTGAACTGTGAGACTATAATTCATGTGACAAAGGCATGACTATAACCGACATAACAGTGATCTCAAAAGAGTCAGAAATTCATATGACAAAGATGAATGAAGTTGATATATGTCAATTCGAGAATCAAGACCAGATCTTTGCAAAGAAGGACAAGTAAAGAGGTACGTATAATTTCTTATCTATGTCCTTTAGGTCATAATGATGATCTTGATAAGGGATTGCATAAATATTAGAGACAGTGACATGTAAGAGTTTGATGATATGCTGCATGTGAAGATTAGATCTTGAGATCAAGAAATGAAATGCATTAGGGTTTTGCAACATACTTGTAGAAGCTTTGGTAGATCTTGATGACTAAAAAGAAACTAGGTTTTGTAAATCTTACAATTTTGAAGGTTTTTGGTGTCTAGGGTTCATAAACCCTAGATGAGACCTAGATTGGAAAAACCCTAGAAAAGGAAACCCTAACTAATTGTTTACGCTGTAAAAGGAATCTAGCTTTTGAGTTTGACAGGTATGACATCATAGAGACAAGAGTGATGAAGAAGACCATGATTAAGATGGAGCTAACCCTCTTCAAAAGGATAAGTACTCTACATTTTGATTATTACTATAGTTGTTTCATCCTTGTAATTTGCAATTTTGTTCTTTCGTAAAGGTTGCAAGTAAAGCTTGACTAGCAGAAGAAAAAAGTGGAAGAACGTGGCAAAGCTTGAAAAATAAGGGAGCAGTTTGAATCTTACATCAAGGAAGTCAATTAGAGGACAAGAAGTCCAACTACATCAAATGAAAAGAGGCAGCGAAAAAGACCCTGATATTAAAGATTGTTGATTGATTCGTTCTAGATTGATGATCAAAAGATGAAGAACATGAAGCAAAACTCTATTGCAATATGAGATAGACCATGCAAAAGGTATATTGACCTCAGAAGGAACTAGTAGAAGAATTTGACATGAAGAATCCCACATCTTGACTTGAGGCCATTATGATTTGGTAACTCCGATACTGATGATTGTTTGAGAGACAATTTGGTTCCCTAGAAAGACATATTGCAAAAGTGTATGTAGAGGATGGAAAGATAGCAGTTAAATATTTTGTTGGATACCTACAGCTCTGTGGTTTAATTATGGAACGCATGGATTGTTTGGATAAGCATGAGAGCAAAATTGATATTGGAATTTTGATATGACTCCTCAAAGAATATGACGCAAAACTTTGTTATGAAGAATAGAAGACATATGCTAGCAGTTGTGAGAAAGTTTGGCTCCTTGAAGACGGTGGATGAACCATTTGATGACAAAGTTATATGATGATTAACAAAGATCCAAAAAGGTCAAAGCTTGATATAATGTGATGTTGTTAGGAGCCAAGAAACCCTGTCATGAATGCGAAAGAATTCAAAAGGTTGAAACTCAGGTATGATGTAATGCAAGAAAGGAACCTTGTAGCTACAACTATATCTCCATGAAAGAACAAGCAGTTGAAGTATTGATGAAGTATGAGACTAGCTAAAGATTGTGGTTATGTCTCCCTGATTGAGAGGGAGTAAGGATCTCCTCCCTGGCTGAGAGGGAGTAATGGTGGACACCGTATTCTTCATGTGTCATCACTAGGCCAGGAACTAACAGTCATACGTCTAGTGAAGGCACTGATAGGGAGAATGGAGGATTGGATAAGCATCTAGGACCAATACTCCTCGAGGATCACGAATCCAAGATAGGAATTCCTGCGGACTGACACTCTTTAAGGATTAGACAAGGTATCCAAGATAAGAGTGGTCAAAGAGGACCAATATTCTTTGAGGATTGGAAAAACAAGATAAGAATAGCCCTAAAAGGACATACCTGGTGAACACATGGATGGGGTATGTGCCTTAAGAGGCTATGGAGGTGTCCATTTGTATGTTGCCCAGCATTGTGTTTTAATCTAGTGGAGAGATAGAGCTTGTTATGTTGAGAAATCTAGTGCAGCTATTGCACTAGATCAAGTGATTTCTCTTACTTTTGTCATTGCTTGTGATGTATTTTTACTTAACTCAATTAGCTTTTTATTTCTCTTGATTATATTTAGTGTTCTTATCATCAAACAACTACCAAATCATAAAGAACAATGAGACAAGAGGACACAAGATGTAGGTGATCAGCGAGGGCGTAAACCTCTGCACTTGAGAGGAAAACCCACAAGAATTCTTCTCTTCTTATAGAACTTCAATTGATGAATTCCAAGACCTATGACCCTTGACCAAGACCCTCCAAGACCAAGTCAAACCTTTCTATCTTTCCTTGCAGCAACTTGTGCAATTTCAACCTCCAACAAATTCTTCTACAACTTCGACCCCCAGCAAATTCTTTTGCAACTTCGACCCAACAGTTTCTTCTGCAACTTCGACCCAATAGTTTCTTCTACAACTTCGACCCAACAGTTTCTTCTGCAACTTCGACCCAACAATTTCTTCTACAACTTTGACCTGCCCAACAACTTTCCAACACTCCCAGCAACTTTCCAGCGCTTCAACTTGTCCAACAACTTTCCAGCACTTTGACTTGCCCAACAAATGTAGAAACCCCAGCAAGAGAGAGAGAGAAAGAGACCTCAAAACTTTGATCCGGTTTTTCTTCTTCCTTTTCATCCTTTTCCAGCTTCTATCTTGAGGAGATCGAACTTGCTTGAGTGCGTGTTCAAATGAGACTGAGCTCCTTCTTATTTATAGGCCTGTGAGGGGTACGAATTGCTATCTTTAGGCCGACTTGTCCCTTCATGTAGGTCAACTTGATCTTTGCACCATGACAAGGTCTTTGAGGGTCTTTTGACTTAAATAAATTTTATTTACAATATATAACATGCCCAAATGGGTCTTCAATACATGACAATGACTCAATTGACTTTATGGCAAACCTAGAAGCACTCAATGGGTGATTGACCTAAAACTAAAATTATCTTGAGCATGAAACCCATGCCTCAAGAATAACAATAATAAATTTATTTTTTTCTTTTTTCAAAAAATACATAAAATCATGATTACATATGTCATTATGAAAACCAAACCTAGTTACATATTTCAGCACTCCCTCTTAACTAGGGAGGTATCCATAATCCATACAAGGTACTTGGACATTCTCAATCTAAAGAATTGTCATAAAAAGAGTCGAATTGGTAACCTATCTGTTTACATCATATCGACCAGCATTGTCACATATCAAGGCCTTGACTAACAGCTCTATCTCTCCACGAGATCAGAGCACAATGCTAGCGAGACCAATCACTGATAGACACCATCATCATTGTCTCTCAAGGCACATACCCCACCCAAGTGTTCACAGGGTATTCTTGGATTCCCAGTCCTCAAAGAATATTGGTCCTCTATGACTACTCTTATCTTAGATGGCCTACCTCATCCTCAAAGAGTATCGGATGCCAGATGTTTACCCAATCCTCCATTCTTTCTTCCAAAGTGAAGACAAGAATGATGTGTCTATCTCTCCCCATGACCTTCACTAACACTTACAGTTGTTATTCCTAGTCTAGTGCATGACACATGAAGTAGAGAACCATATCTGTCACTCCCTCTTAACCAGGGATGAGCAACCCATCCTATAAAAGGAATGTACCCAAGCTCCCTTCGATGGAGATCATGGTACCTTCAATTGCTTGAAGAGCTCCTCCTTTCGATGCCATGAATTTCATTTTTATCATTATGGAGCCTTCATCTTCTGGGACTTCTTCGTAGGGCGTTAACCATCCATCACTTTCCTTCATGAACTATGTTAGTCATGTCATCATTTTCTTCATCAGAAAGTGGTATTCTAATCCACATCTGGATTTTTTTCATACAGCTACTTCTTCCAAGTATGTTTCCTTTAGGATCTTTCATCCAACCACATGAGTGCTAGTTGTAGGTGACATCTACAATTCTCTTTCGGTAGCCGTGTATCAACCCATCCAAACGTTGTTCAAAAATAAAAATGAACATCAAATCAAAGTTACTTTTTGTGATGGTTGTTCATCATAACATCTGCTTCTAGCAACATCAACATCCTTCATACATATTGACACATCTTCAATATTTTCAATGTCAAGAGTTTCCATTATGTCTAGACTTCATCAAAGTCTTCATATATTTTCCATGGAGATGTCATGGTCAATTCTCATAGTCATTGGATGTTGATTTCCATTTTTAAGTGCTCATAGTCGCATCTTTCACGATATGTTCTTTCTTTCTTCACATATTGTTCCCCAGGAAACTGCATCCATAGTTCCTTCATCTTTGTCAACCACCTCACATTCCATATGAGGACATATTATGTTGATTTATCCTAGTCAATATGTGAACTATGCCTTCATGTATCTTTTCAAGGAAGAGATCCCCTTTTCTTTGATCATCCTCATGAGATAGAGCATTTATCCATGCTATTTGCAACTATATGATGACATGACTCAATCTATCAAATGCATGCATACATACCTCATTTCTTCCTTTTGGTCATATAGGCTTCATTCAACAGCTTCCTTCATTGAAAGTACTTCAACCACCTTGCCCTGTTGCACTCCTTTGTCATCAGACCATCATCCCCTTTAAATCATGAATCCCATACAAGATGGAATTCTCAATGAGACACTTGCTTCTAAAAGAGGTGAACCTTCTAATGAAGATTCCAACGGAGGATCTTGATTATCCTTATCCTGCAAATGCTCCTTCCTAATGATGATGATACATGAGGAACTCTTTCTACCCTCTATCATGCTAGATAAACAAATTAAACAAAAAAAAAAAAAATCCCATAAATGCTACTTATGCTTTCAATGAAGTTACCAAGAACCACTTCCTTTCTATGATGACTGCTACAACCATGTAGACTTCTACTTCAACTATCTTTTCAAGCTTCTCTAATAATTTCATGAGCTCTTGCTTTAACAGTATGCTTCTAATATGATGCCATCTTGTACTAAGATGCATCTAGTCATAATGCTTCTCATCTTGACTGGCATGGTAGAGGTCTTTTCACCTCCTAATTCTCCTTGTTATTCATAGGAGAAACCCTAATAGTGAAGATCTATCCCTTTGGATTTCTTCTCATCAGGTTCTTCCACTTCTTTGGTGATATGAGCTTCATTTCTTTCTTTCCTCTTGTTGTCCTTCTTGAGTTTCGGAAATCTCTCTTGAAATGCCCATATCCCTAACAACCATAGCATTGGATCTTTGACATACCTTTCTTCTTCTTTTTCCGAGGACCAAATTTTCTAAACTTTCCTTTTCTTTTAGCCATGGCAGCAAATGCTTGAACTTGTTCGCTTGATGCCACATCACTTTTTGCTTTTAACCTAGTTTCTTCAATCTTACACAATGACCAGAGTTCACTGAATGGGGTGGCTTCCTTCTTTCCGAAAATGCTTGATACGAATTTGCCCCATTCATCAGGTAGAGCACCATGGTGGTCATTTTTCTATCTGACATGATTTCCCCCAACTCTTGTAGTTGGTTTCGAATTTTTGACACCCTCATGAAGTATGAGGTTATTCCTTCTTCCTTTTATATCTTGATTTTATACAACTCCGTTCTTAAAGATGACTTCTCTAGCAATGCTTGTAGATTTCTTTTGATGTCTCTAACTTTGCTTCATACGGAATGAGGGGATCCTTGATGGATTCTATAAGAATCCTTTGAGCCATTATTTCCCTTTTCATGTATTCAACTATAGCTTGAGTTCTTTTGTTGGAGGTTTAGTGATAGAACCCTTAACATGCTCCACAACTTCATTTTCTATGAGGATCAAATATGTCCTCTTCTTCCATGCAAGAAGGTTTGAAAACCCAACCAATTTGTTGCTTTCCTTGCAAAATGAAGTCATTTTGAAAGATTCAAATATAGATATAAAGATACTTACTTGACAAGTGAAGATACTCCTAGATGATGAAATCTTCAACTTGATGCCTTCTTGATTTTGATGATGATGTAGATAATAGAAGATGTCTTCCTTTGAAAGTGATCCTTAACTCAAAGAGAGATCACATTGATTCCTTGATGATAATGACAACGTTTTTTCCTGCTTCTCTTCCTTCAGGTCAACGCTAGTCAAATTTGTTTCACAACCTCAAATTTCAGTCCTTCTTCAAAACTTCAGCTTATTGTAGCAAGTCTGTAATTTCAGCCTTTTATGAAGTAACCCTAGATCACATGTGTGGCTAGAAGAAGGACAAATTTGCCTCCTTTTCTACTTCGCTTGGTTTGACTTCTTTTTCTTGTTATTTTGGCTTGCAAACTTGACCTTTGATGGTGGTTGCAATTTGATACTTGTTGTTGTAGAAGCATGCCCTAATACTTCGCACGTGTGGAGAATATAACCTAGAAAATAGACCCAAAAGTACTTCGCTCTTCCTTTCTTTATCTTTCCTTGTCTTCGCTAGGTATTAGACTCCTTGCTTGATCGAACTTCTTGATGCTTCGGCCCTTGAGTATCTTTCTTTAAGCTACCTTTCCTTGATGTAGTCATCGTTGCTCTGATACCATGTTGAGAAATCTAGTGCAGCTAGATTAGGTGATTTCTCTACTTTGATAATTGTTTGTGATGTATTTTCACTTAACACAATTAGCTTTTTCTTTCTCTTGATTATATTTAGTGCTCTTATCATCAAACAACCACCAAATCATAAAGAACAATCAAACAAGAGGACACAAAATGTAGGCAATCAGCCAAGGCCAAAACCTCTCCACTTGAGAGAAAAACCCAAAAGAATTCATTTCTTCTTAAAGAACTTCAATTGACGAATTCCAAGAACTATAACCCTTGACCAAGACCCTCCAAGACCAAGTCAAACCTTTCGATCTTTCCTTGCAGCAACTTTTGCAATTCCAACCTCCAGTGAATTCTTCTGCAACTTCGACCCCCAGCAAATTCTTCTACAACTTTGACCCAACAGTTTCTTCTGCAACTTCGACCCAATAGTTTCTTCTGCAACTTCAACCCAATGGTTTCTTCTACAACTTCGACCCAACAGTTTCTTCTGCGACTTCAACCTGTCCAGCATCTTTCCAACATTTCGACTTTCCCAGCAACTTTCTAGCACTTCGACTTGTCCAACATTTTTCAGCGCTTTAACTTGCCCAACAACTATAGAAACCCTAACACGAGAGAGAGAGGCCCAAAAACTTCGATCTTGCTTTTCTTCTTCTTTTTCATCCTTTTCCAGCTTCTATCATGGGGAGATCAAACTTGCTTGAGTGTGTGTCTAAATGAGGTCGAGTTCCTTCTTATTTATAAGCTTGTGAGGGGTACGAATTGTTATCTTTAGGCCGACTTGTCCCTTCATGTAGGCCGACTTGATCTTTGCACCAAGACGACGTCTTGGAGGGTCTTTTAACTCAAATAAATTTTGTTTACAATATATAACATGCCCAAATGGGTCTTCAATGTATGACAATGACTCAATTGACTTTATGACAAACCTATAAGTGTTGAAGAATATAACTAGGTTTGTTCTTCATAATTGTATTTGAGTCATAATGAAATGTATTTTTCAAAAGAAAGAAAAAGAAATTATTATTATTATTATTATTATTATGACTTATTAAAGCATGGGTTTCATGCCTGGGTCATCATGCTTTAGTTCAACGTCCCCATTGAGGACTTCTAGGTTTTATATTAAGTCATTAGAGTCATTGTCCATTTAATGAGACCCTTCTTTGGCTTTTGAATCATGTAAAAAGAATTATTATTAAGTAAAATAAGTCATTTGTCACCTCCACACCAAGTCAGCCCTTACCTGATCAAGTCGGCCTACATCAGGGTAATTAGAACTCTAGAAGAGGTTATTAATACAGTGCAGTGCCATTCATTTGGAGCATCAATCACAAGTTCGATATACAAGCAGAAGAAACAGAAGTGTACGAAACTGCGAGAGAAGGAGAAGGATTGCTAGATCAAAGTTTTCTGGGTCATCTCTCTCAAACGCGTGAATTTACTGGGCTACTATTGAAAGGTTGAAGTACTGCATCAAGGTCAAAGTTTTGTTGTTGGGTCGAAGTTCTATTGTTGGGGAGGTCGAAATTCTGCTAGATCGAAGTGCTAGGTCGAAGTTGTTGCTGGAAGCTTATCATCTACAAAAGAAAGGAAGGGTTGACTCGGTGATTGGAGGAAGTCTGTGTCTAGGTCATGGAGTCTTGGATCATCTCATGAAAGTATTAAAGGAAGAGTTGTTGACTGGGTTTTCCCCTAGATAAGGGTTTTGCCCTGGTTGTCCGCCTACATCTGGCGTCTTTGATCTTCGTGTTATGGTTATTGGTAATTGCTTGATGAACTAAGATAAAAGAAGAACACAAGAAAGTTAATAAGAACATAAGAATATCAGAATTAATTATCAACATAAAGAAAATCTTTTTGCCTTTCTGATTTTTGAACATGGTATCAGAGCTTCGGTGAAGAAGAAAGAAAAAGGCATCCTGGAGATCTATTTAAAAGAGAATAAGGAAATCTCAAGAAGTTTGAATAAGGGTCATCAAGGAAAAGGATCATATAAGAAGTCGATCCTAAAATCTTCAAGAACAATGTCTAACTGAATGAAGGGAGAAAACAAATTAGAAGGAGCATCCAATTACACGGCATGGAAAAAGACGATAGGTCTCATCCTCAAGAAGAATAACGTCTTGGATCTAATCAAAGTAAAAGTAAAGAAGCCTACAAATGAATCAAGTGATGTAAAAAAGGAAAAGTTCAAAGAAATAGAGATATTGGCCACGACCCTAATGGTGGATGGAATAAAGGACAACTTCATCCCATATATATCCAACATAGATTCTGCTCTAAGAGATGTATGAGGCCTTATCCAAATTATTCACAATCAAGAATCTTGGTCAAATTGCAAACCTTAAGAATGAACTAAGAACTATGAAGAAGACAAAGGAAGACATTGTGGCATCCTTCTTTGTAAGAATAGCTAGAATCAGAGATGAACTCCAGGCAATAGATGAGATAGTACCTGAAAAGGAGCTTGTAATCGTTGCACTTCTAGGATTACCAACATCTTGGAGTGCATTTTCATCAAGTATCAACAATTGGAAGGAAAGTCCTACATTCGAACGATTATGTAATGCATGTAGTCAAGAAGAAGTCAGAATTTCATTAGTAAGCAACAAAGAGAATGAAGAGGAGAAAATTTCAAATGCCTATTCTGCTCATCACAAGAACAAAGGAACCTTCAAGAAGCCTAAAGGGCCTAGAAGGAAGGTAACCTATCCAAGATAGAAAACTACAATTGTCACAAGATGGGTCACTATAGAAATGATTGCGCTGACAATCCAAGGAATAAAAGGAGAAACGGGGATCAAGCAAATTTTGTTGAAGAAAGATCTCCAAAGAAGAACAAGACCGAAGAAATGGAAATAAAGGACTTATACTACTAAGCCCCTCTACTCTAAGTTTTTGAATTGTTTTCCTTTGTACTTTGATTTTTAGTACTTATATATTTAACATGCTTTGGAAAAACAATTTTGAATTGTTTTGTTAAAGTTATAGGTATCCCTCTAAATTGGATTGAGAGGAAGCCCTCGCCATTTTTCAAAGATAAGTATCTTATTCCTTGTATTACCCCTTTTATATTTGGTTTCCTTCTCTTATCTAAATGAGGTTGTACTAGATACTAATAACATTTCTTTTCATATTTTCCTTGTTTAGGAAAAGCTTGTTGATATACTGAAGGGCTATGGAGAAGATCTCACAAGACAAAGCATGATAGAAGTTCCATTGGAATTGATGTCCCATAAGGTTTGTCTAGAAAACAACTCAAAGATATGTTCTAGATCATAAGTTTTGTTCTCTTCGTAATAAATGTATACTCATTCATTCTAATAAATCTGCTTTACATTACTAGCAAGTGTTATGTCTAGGACCATTGAATCATAGAGATTCTTATTTGGGTGATTAATCATTAGGTTAAATCTACCCTCACTAAATCATCATGTTTTGGAACCCTAAAAGGTTATCTGTAAAACCTTAACCTAATGGTATGTCAATGTCAATGTGAAAAACCTTAGTTTACTTAGGGTTACTAATGAAATCTAGAAAATATTATTCTTTTGATGTTTGGGGTTTTGATGGTAATGTAATGTTTGGAGTTTTAGTATTGTTATGGAAACCCTAGTCTTATAGGGTTGGATGGTAACGCATTCCTAGACCTTGAAGTTTTGGTAAATTAGGGTTTATAAGCAAAACCCTTATATATCAAGAGTAAGCTCCTAGGAATGAAACCTTAGGTGTATGTTTGTTCGATCGAAACCCTAGCCTAATCAAGATTGTTATATGTCTAACTTTAAATGTATTGATATTTGTGTCTTGGGCTTACCTAATGCATATTGATATGCTTGTGCATGATTATGAAATAATAGATATGTAGATTTACTAGCCTAATTGTTGATGCTCATAGTATGTAAATTGTAGGGTTTGTAACTAAGCCCTAGTAGAAGTTTGATATTCTAGGATATGGTGATATTGTTTCCATCATGATGATAAAATCTAGGGTAGAAGTTGATCATATTAGATTGTGCTTTGATTGGTTCTATTTGTTGACATCTAAGGCTTAGTGTCTCTAAGATGGAATCTAGGGTATGCATTAAATCCTAATAGAAGTCTAACATATAAATTCTGAAAAATTGTTAGATGCATTATAGAATCGTACTTGTTTGAATCATTTCTAGGAAGAGTATGTCATTTCTCTAAAAGAAATATTAAGACCCTAGATATAATAGGACTGATATCTTGATTGAGTTATTGATGTGATCTAGGGTTCATAACCGGAGCAAGAAGTTGAAGTTTAAAAGGATGTGTCTCTTGTTGATTATGAGCCTAACTAAGTTTAGTTATTTGATATAACAAGTCTAATGCTTCCATGATTCTGATATAGTTAAATTCATGCTTCTATATATGTATTTCATTGTACTTGCTATTTAAGTTGTGCAAGTACATAATCTTCAAGAGGTTGAAGATATTCGTAAGTAAAGTTGATTTGATTAAAAAACATGATGAAGGAAATTATATGAATGATAATGATCAAAATGACGTTAATAAGAAGGATTGAAGACATGAAATACTCTCCAATGGTATGGAAACGAAGTTGATCTCCTCAAGTCAAGAGGGGAGGCATATTATAGTCCTGATGAGGTATCGCTGAAAGAAGGAAAGCAAGATCTGGTTGTAGAATATGTTGTTGCATGTGAAGTATGAAAGGAAGTTGTATGATTGAGGAATCTTCTGTCAAGATTTGTTTGGAAAGCCTCTAAGTCCTATTATGATAAATTGTTAAGTAGCATCAACATGTCTGTAAAACCCAAAGGTTTGTGTTTACTTATGTATTTGAAAGGTTGTTACTAATTAGGCTAGTGATTTTTCAGGTAAATCTCTCAAAGTTTTGGAAGCATGCTTGATGTTATCGATCTATTTGATCAGGAGAGATCTGTTATGATGAGGCATTGTGTATGCCCGGGAGGACATTTGGTCGGCCTATGTGTTGATGTCTAGTTCTTGAAGTAGGGAGGGTGACATTGGTCATAGAGCTTTGACCTTGCATTACACACCTAGTTCCCTGGGTTGATCGTTAGTAAGTAAGCTTGATTGTACCTAGAGAGGCTAAAAGCTTAAGTCCATCTTAGTTTCACCCAGATAGATTGCCCTAGTCAGGAATCTACTCCGTGGCACCGTGTGTGCCAAAACTCTTCGTGGTTCATGTGTTTTGAGATCTTCCATGTTCTTGTATATATATATGAATACCTCCCTAGTTAAGAGTGAGTGTTGAAGAATATAACTACGTTCAGTGTTCATAATTGTACTTGAGTCATAATGAAATGTATTTATCAAAAGAAAGAAAAAGAAATTATTATTATTATTATGACTTATTAAAGCATGGGTTTCATTCTTGGGTCATCACGTTTTAGGTCAAAGTCCCCATTGAGGACTTCTAGGTTTTATATTAAGTCATTAGAGTCAGTGTCCATTTAATGACACCCCTCTTGGGCTTTTGAATCATGTAAAAAGAATTATTATTAAGTAAAATAAGTCATTTGTCACCTCCATACCAAGTCGACCCTTACCTGATCAAGTCGGCCTACATCAAGGTAATTCGAACTCCAGAAGAGGCTATAAATACAGTGCAGTTCGATTCATTTGGAGCATCAATCACAAGTTCAATATACAAGAAGAAGAGGCAGAAGTGTACGAACTATAGGAGAAGGAGAAAGATTGCTATATCGAAGTTTTTTGGGTCATCTCTCTCACATTTGTGAATTTACTGGACTACTACTAAAAGAATGAAGTATTGCATTAGGGTCGAAGTTCTGTTGTTGGGGAGGTCGAAATTCTGCTAGATCGAAGTGTTAGGTCGAAATTGTTGCTAGAAGGTTATCATATGCAGAAGAAAGGAAGGGCTAGCTTGGCGATTAGAGGCATTGTATGTCTAGGTCAAGGAGTCTTGGATCATCTCGTGAAAATATTAAAGGAAGAGTTTTTGACTAGATTTTCCCCTAGATAAGGGTTTTTCCCTGGTTGTCAGCCTACATCTGGTATCTTTGATCTTCGTGTTATGGTTATCGGTAATTGCTTGATGAACTAAAATAAAAGAAGAACACATGAAAGTTAATAAGAACATAAGAATATCACAAGTAATTATCAACATAAAGAAAATCTTTCTTCCTTTCTGATTTTCCAACAAGAAGCACTCAATGGTTGCTTGACCTAAAAAGAAAATTATCTTGAGCATGAAACCCATGCTTCAAGATTAACAATAATAAATTTATTTTTTCTCTTTCCATTAAATACATAAAATCATGATTACATATGGCATTATGAACACTGAACCTAGTTACATATTTCAACATGTTAGTTAAGGCCTTGCTATATTGTTATGTTTTTAATGTTGGTCATAATGTTGATGCTTAAGATGGCTTATCAATCCGACTTTTCTTATGAGAATATTTCAATTTGAAAGTATCCTTATGCCTTGTTGTGTAATTATGAATACCTCCCTAATTAAGAGGGAGTGTTGAAAAATGTAATTAGGTTCGGTCTTCATAATTGTAGTTGTATTTGTATCATTATATATTTTATGTAAAAAGCAAAAAGAAGAAAAAGTATTATATTATTATTATTATTTTATTAGATAAGAATTTCTTCATGCTTCTAGGATTTGTTGAGTCAAAGAGTCAACGTCCTATTTCTACCTATTGTAAAGAAAAAGGAAAAAGAATTTTTCAAATTGTATTTTGGTCAAAATTACCTCTAGATGTCAAGTCAGCCCTACCCCAAAAGACATGTATATTCGAACCCCTTTGCACAAGTATAAACAAAAAATGAAGTGAGCTCATTTGGACACACACAATTCGCATAATTGGTTCTAAACTATCACAGAAGAAAGGAGGGTCGAAGTCTGAAATTGACAAGTGAAGAAGGGTTTATCTTCAACTCAGATTTGTGGAAATCTGCCTTTACATATCTCTTCTTGAAGATTTGTTTTTGATGACTTTCATGTTGCTGGTCTCTTATTGTTGATGAATTTGTTGTGCAGAAGGAGGGCTTGACTTGGCATTTAGAGGGTTGAAGTCTTTCTGTAGTCATGGGTCTTGGATATCTCACTTTGATCTGATTCTATAGGAAGAGAACTTTTATGGATTTTCCCCTTAGAGGGGTTTTGCCCTGGCTTGGGGTCTATATCTTGTGTTCTTTGTATTCTTGTGATCTTTATGTTTTGTACATTTGATAATTGTTTGATGAAGATGACATAATAAATATTAATAAGAAGCCAACAACATTGACAAGAAGTTATCAAAGAAGAGAAATCTACCCTAATTCATAAGCCTCCCCATTTCTCAATGCGCACCCTATGGGGCAAAACACACTTTTCTAGTTACTTCGCCCTATTTTTCTCATTAAAAGTTCACTACTTCCTCTTAATTTAGGCTATCATTTATTACATTAAAGATGCACGAGGTTGTTTTTGACTTTACTACAACACCCTTATCCAGGACCGTCCCAACTTGCTCCACTTCAAGAGATTTACTGTGCACAATGTGGCTCCACTTGTCTTACAAGATTATTGGATATTAGCAAGCCACTAGGTTCTTGTTTTTCTTCTTGTCTTTTGAATCTTTACTTTTATCATTATTCTTTTATTACAGTATGTGTTATCGAAATCATGTATTTTGTGATATCTACATTAAATATTGCTTTTCTTTAAAAGGCAGAGAGTTTCCTAAAATTTAGGTTTGATTCTTTGTAATCATTATTGATGTCCTGTCTCTATAGAATGATTGAGTGTTTGATTCTTTTAATTATTCTATTTTTAGGGCAACACTAATGGCTATTTGCATAGCATCTAGATTTACCACTTCTACTGGTTTTCAGACATGAGCATTAATCAATCTGTAAATAGCAGAATTCAGGAGAATTGTATACTCTTTCCATTTTTTACTACAGCCTTTTTTCTATGTTGCATGGGTTCGCAAACTCGGGGTTGGGGTTCTCAAACCCGTCCTGGGTTCTCGTCCCCAAGTACTGGATTCATGTACGAGTTCTTCTAAAACGCACCCAAAAGAAATGGGTTCTCCAAGTAAACATCAGGTTCTTCGCAACCAAAATTTTGGTTCTTTTGTCTAACTGGGTGTGTCGAACACCAACAACAGCTACATGGTGTTGAAGAATCTAGGGCACATATAGTTAATAAGATCCTTCTTTGACTTGATAACTATTTGTGGGGCATTTTTAATTTTCTTATAAGCACAATCTTCTCATTGACATTATTAGAGTGTGCTTCTGATTTTATCAAATAGCTACAAAAACAAAGAGACAAGAACACAAGAGGTTGGCATTCTGCCAGGGCCAAAACCTCTCCCTCTTGGAGAGGAAAACCCACACATAATTCTTGTTATAGAGATTCCAATTGACGAACATAACCATGACCCTAGACCTAATTGAGCCTCTCTAAGACCAAGCCATCCAACTTGTTCTTAGCTATTGCTGAGATCTTCATTTTCACTGCACCATTGAGATCTTTGTTGCTGCGGTAACACCATTGTTGCACCTTTATTGAGATATTCATAAAGAGGTCATTATTGTTGTTCTTTTGTTCACATCTTCACTGAGATCTTTTTCTTGTTCTGAAATCATCATTAATACTAAGAAATCTCAATATTGAGATATATATAAATATATCTATGACAGTTGTATCGAGATCCTTTCGTGATCAATACTTGCACCAAGATTATGACTTCGTTTACTTCATCTTCAATATGTCGAGACAGAGTATGCTTGCACCAATATCATGACTTCGTTCCATATGTCGAGACAGAGTATGTTTGCACCGAGATCATGACTTCATTTAATATGTCGAGACTGTGAACATATGACTGAGATCTTAGTCTTTATAATTATTATGTGTCTATCTGTCTTCAAGACCATCATTGTTATGTCGTGACTGTGCATCGAGGCAGAAACTGCGTCTAATTGTGACTGCATTCTGAATTTGCACGAGTCTGTTTCACAGCTATCAAGAGACGGTGACTGAGATGTCACGTGATCCTTTATCACAGGTGTGTAGAGACTTTGATCTTGAGATTACTATCATCGTGGAGGACACAGAGCGTCTACCGAGACAGAGCATTGAGACAGGGATGTCTAGACAACGTTTGCATGGAGATAACGCTGCCAAGACAGAGTGTGTTCCTCCTTCACCGAGAATGAGTGTCGATATCATGTTTGTGTGATACTATTATACCCATCGAAGATCATAGAATCCTTCTTCTATCGAAGCATTATAACCTTGTCTTCATGCAATATTTCTTTATCTAATGTGTCATCAAAGCTTTAGAACTATATACGAATTCTTCTTGCTTTGACTCTGAGTTCACATGCCAATTTATAGTGGTTTGACGCACCTATTTACGCCGACATGTCATGGTGAATCGTTGTGACTTATTCTATGAGCCGACTTGTCATTTATAGGCTGACTTGGCTAACTTTCACATCGTTTTTTGTAGACAGTCTTCTTCTTTGGAGGATGGAGCTTGTCTTGGAAGGCTAATTAACATTAGGTTGACCCATGTACATTACATAAATGCTCAAGAAGAGCTCTTCAATATAATCTTGACTCTTTGAGTTTCCTAGACCTATGGAATGAGCAAGAAACCCATTCATATTAATTATAAAACTAATAATTCTTTTTCTTGGCAAGTACAAAGATCAAAATTACATTGCCAAATACCGAACCTAGTTACCCTTTTCTTCAACACTCCCTCTTAACTAGGGAGGTATTTACAATGGTACTTGGTTATTCTGAATCTAAAGAATTTCTCATAAGAAGAATCGGATTGGTAATCCCATCTGTATAGCATCATATGAATCAACATTATCATAGTGCAAGAACAGCTCCATCTCTCCATGAGACCATGAGCTACAATGCTAACGAGACCAATGATTTATAGACACCTTCATCATTGTCTCTCAAGGTACATACCACCCGGGTGTTCACTAAGTATGACCTTCTAGAACTATTCTTATCTTGGGTTCCCAACCCTCAAAGAATATCGGTCCTCTTGCCTACTCTTATCTTGGATGCCCTACACATCCTCAAAGAGTATCGGATGCCAAATGATTACCCAACCCTCCATTCTTTCTTCCCAAATGAAGACAAGAATGATATGTCTATCATGTGTCTACATTTTCATTCATGGCCTTCATCTAGACTTACGATTGTTAGTCCTGGTCTAGTGCATAACACATGACATGGAAAAACACAAACGTCACTCCTTTGTAATGAGGTGTGATCTAATTCAAACTCCCTCTTAATCAAGGACCTGTCAGAGCTCCCTCTTAGCTAGGGACTCTTTTATACATCAGTAGCTTCTTCTTCGTGAGCTCTTCAGCTGCTTGATTAACTTCTTCTCCTTGATGTCATGAAATTTAGTTGAGCTTCTTCCTTGTAGGGCAACAGCCATCGATCACTTTCCTTCTTATCTCGTCATGTCATTCCTTTCTTCATGGCAAGTGGCTTTCTTGGCATACATTTGGAACTTTCTTTGTATGGCTAGTTCTTTTCTCTCCATGCTTCTTTTAGGAGTTTCCATCCATCGCATGAATGTTGGCTGTACTTGTAATTACAAGTCTTGTTCTAGTAGCCCTACATGAACTCATCCAAATATTATTCACAAAATCAAAACATCATATCAAATCAAATCATATCTTACAAGATAGCTCTTCATCATGACATCTTCCTGTAGGTATCAACATCTTGCATACATGTTGACACACATCCCAAAGATATCCATTGTCAAGGGTCTTCATTATCAGAGCCTTCATATCTCTTTGGGAGATTTCCTAATCAAGTATTCTTGATCTTTTGGATGTTGATCACCTTCATCAAGGTTGCATATCGATCTCTTACTTCCTCACATATTCCATTCCCAGGATCTTTCAATCAAAGTTTCTTAATTATAGTCAAATACCTCATACTTCATATGAGGATACATTATGTTGATTTCATCTAGTGTGACTTGTGCCTTTCTGCATCTTTTTAGAGGAGGAGATCCCTTTCTCTTGATCATGCTTCTTAAGATAGAAGTGATGATCTATATTACCTGCAACCATACTACATGACATTATAAAATTAAATACACGCATACATACCTCATTTTACCTTTAGGTCATCTAGGCTTCTTCCAGCAGCTTCCTTGATTGAAGAGATCTTCAATCCCTTGATCTGCTTCATGTCATCGTACCATTATCTCATGGATTCCATAAGATGGAGTTCTTGTTGAAACACTTGTTTCCTCTCTAGATTAGTGAACCCTACGATGAGGATTCTATCAAAGAATTTTTGAGGATCTTGTATATCCCCAACTGGAAGATGTTTCCTTTTTGACTTGATGTATGATGAGCCTTAGATGACTCCTTTCTTTTCTTTAATGTCCACTGAGGTTCCCAAGAGCTATTAATCCTACATGTTTTTCAGCCATGGATTTTGTCCAACATGATTCCCATGGTGAAGTCACGATCTCTTGTTTCTAATGCTTCCATGATGCCATAATGCATCTTATTATCATTGTCATATCTTATAACAGAAGATTTAGGAGCTTATGATAGGACACTTTTGTGAGGGATACTATCTTACTCATAGGAGAGATTTGATACTCCCTCTTTCCTTGGCCCTTTTCTTTAGCTTCCTCCATCTTTCAGTGATATGAACTTCCAAAATCTATGGCATTGAATCTTCACTATATTTATTTTTGCCTTTGCTTGAGGACCAACCTTGCTTTTCCTTTCTGTAAATGGTTGAATTCCTTTATCCTATGGACTGCAACTTTTATTTCTCTATCTAGCATAGAGACTACAAATTGCCGAAAGAGGTAACCTTCTTGTTCATTGACATTTGTTACCCTGCTTAACAATGATGACTACCTTCTTATCATCTTTCCCAGATCGCTCAATTGAGATCTCAAGAAGATATTCCTTCATTGTTTGATACCTTTATTTTTGTGTAGGTCTAGGTGATGTGACCTTCTTTACTACAATTTCAAAGACATTTCATATATCTCTCTTTATGTCTCCTCTTCTGCTACATAGGCATGAGAGGACCTTTGAGTGATTTCATACAAATCCTATGAGTCTCTTGTTGCATTCAAACAATACTTGACCTTCAGAGACATTTCCATATCAATTACTCTTCTTTTCTATGAGGATTATGACAATCCTCCTTATTCTATGCAAGGACTTTTGATGACTCATCAACCTGTAGGTCTCCTTGCAATCATGAAGTCATTTTACTAAATTGATTAATGAAAAATACTTACTAGATTTGTGAAGACAAATTCTTCACCTTGATCCTGTTTGATGAAGATGTATGAGGGCTTCTTCTTCGATGATCTTCTTTCCAATGAGAAAGCCTTACCTCAATAGAGAGGTTGCTCCTTCTCATGAGGATGATTTGTTGCTCCATCAGATGATCTTCTTTCATAGTGTGGATCACGATTGCTGCTAAGGTTTTAACTATCTCCAAGCTAATGTGATATTCATTTTGAAATCCTTCGAGCTACCTTGATTTGTAGACATTCTAATGAGAGCCTTGGTGGCCTTTCGATGATGACTGTGGAGGCACAAGTTCTTGTTGTAATAGATTGTTAGGGTTTGATCTTGATATCCTTCCAGCTTGCTTTGATGCTCTGCTAGAAACTTGGTCCTTGAAATGTCTCTTTTCTGCCCTTCCTTTGATTGTAACCATACCTTTAATACCATGTTGAAGAATCTAGGGCACATGTAGTTAATGAGATTCTTCTATGACTTGATAACTATTTGTGGGGCATTTTTAATTTTATTATAAGCACAATCTTCTCATTGACATTATTAGAGTGTGTGTTTCTTATTTTATCAAATAGCTACCAAAACAAAGAGACAAGGATACAAGAGGTTGGCATTCTACCAGGGCCAAAACCTCTCCCTCTTGGAGAGGAAAACCCACACATAATTCTTCTTATAGAGATTCCAATTGACGAACATAACCATGACCCTAGACCTAATTGAGCCTCTCCAAGATCAATACATCCATCATGTTCTTAGCTACTGCTGAGATCTTCATTTTCACTGCACCATTGAGATCTTTGTTACTGCTGCAACACCATTGTTGCACCTTTACTGAGATATTCATAAAGAGGTCATCAATGTTGTTCTTTTGTTCACATCTTTACTGAGATCTTATTCTTGTTCTAAAATCATCATTAATATTAAGAAATCTCAATATTGAGATATATATAGATATATTTATGACAGATGTATCGAGATCCTTTCGTGATCAATACTTGCACCAAGGTTATGACTTCGTTTACTTCATCTTCAATATGTCAGGACAGAGTACGCTTGCAACAATATCATGACTTCGTTCCATATGTTGAGACAGAGTATGTTTGCACCGAGATCATGACTCCGTTTAATATGTCGAGACTGTGAACATATGACTGAGATCTTAGTCTTTATAATTATTATGTGTCTATCTATCTTCGAGACCATCGTTGTTATGTCGTGACTATGTACCAAGGTAAAGACTACGTTCAATTGTGCTTATGTTCTGAATTTGCACAAGTCTGTTTCACAGCTATCAAGAGACAATGACTGAGATGCCACGTGATCCTTTATCACAGTTGTGCAGAGACTTCGATCCTAAGATTATTATCGTCGTGGAGGAGACAAAGTGTCTAACGAGACAGAGCATTGAGATAGGGATGTCGAGACAATGTTTACGTGAAGATAAGGCTGCCGAGACAGAGTGTGTTCCTCCTTCACCGAGACAGAGTGTCAAGATCATGTTTGTGTGATACTGTTATACCCATCAAAGATCGTAGAATCCTTCTTCTATCAAAGCATTGTAACCTTGTCTTCATGCGATATTTCTTTATCTAATGTGCCATCAAAGCTTCCGAACTGTATCCGAATTCTTCTTGCTTTGACTCTGACTTCACATGCTAATTTATAGTGGTTTGACCCACCTATTTAAACCGACATGTCATGGTGAATCATTGTGACTTATTCTATGAGCCAACTTGTCCTCTATAGGCTAACTTGGCTGACTTTCACATCGTTTTTTGTGGGCAGACTTCTTCTTTGGAGGATGGAGCTTGTCTTGGAGGGCTAATTAACACTAGGTTGACCCATGTACATTACATAAATGCTCAAGAAAAGCTCTTCAATATAATCTTGACTCTTTGACTTTCCTAGACCTATGGAATGATCAACAAACTCATTCAAATTAATTATAAAAATAGTAATTCTTTTTCTTGACAAGTACAAATATCAAAATTACAATGACAAATACCGAACCTAGTTACCCTTTTCTTCAACACATGGAACCCCAAAATCAGGAACGTTAGGGTCAATTTTTTTATTGATTTTGTTGTACTTCTTTTCAAGCTCGGCCTTTTTACTTCTCTTTCTGCAGTTTCAACCTAGAGATGGCCATTCTAGATTGATTGTGTAGGTCGAATATCATTACTATTGTAGTTATGTTAAGGACATTACTATTGTAGCTATGTAGCTAGAGAGCATGCTGACTGATCTAAGTGATGCTGATGACATGGCTTGAGGAAGCCATTGTTCACTATTTTGAAATTTCCTAGTTCATGTTTGGATATGCCTTAAGGAAAATTTTGAATGTAGTATGACACTGGACATATATCATGATTCTTATTAATATGTAAACTCCAATTTGCACTTGATATCAAACTAGAAATTTTGAACTTTTAATGTGAATGTTGAAGTTCAATGATGTGCATGTTTAAATCTTTAAAGTTTAAAGCATAAATATTTTTCTTGTTTAATGTTGGAAAATCTAGAAATTCATATATATTATAATTTATACTCTAATGTAATGTTCCAAACTTAAATAAATAGTGATATGCAAAGCAAAAACGATTTAAAGCACAAATTTTAAACAATCAGCAAATGCTCATAAAAACTCTGGAATTAAGAACCAGCTAAGCCATTTTATTTATCAATGGAGCAAGCACAATAGTATGGAGGAATGCACATGGGCTTGCCTCAATGGCAAGCGTGACAGAACCCATGTGATAATAAAATAATCTCAAATGTTGGAAATGACTGCTCCTCTAATGCTTTGCGTTGCCCAGAAAACTTCATTGTTACCTAGAAAGGCACTGCAAGAAACTCCTCCTCCGGTGCTGAAAAAATGATGAAACTTCAACCACAAACTCCTTGCCCAAAACCCGCAAAAACCCAGAAATGGTTTGGGCCAATTTGGACTTCCCAAAATCGACCCCCAAAGGCACTATTCAATCCCCAACAATTCTACATTGTCTGCTGCAAAAATACGGCTTAAAACCCCACCTCTGGTACTCAGAAAAATTATGAAACTTTATATTTGGGATCCTTGTCAAAAACCCAGAAAGGATTTCGCTGGTTTAGACTTCTGTAATTCGACCCCCTTGAAGCCCAACCTCAACTGCAACTGCAAAACTCGGCCTCCGGGAAACTTCCTGTAAATCCTCCCGAAAATGCCCCCAAAGTGTTGGGTTGACCCTTGCTATCCAATCCCTGACTTCTCGGGTGAGCTCTTGGCCTAAGACACCTGCTCCTAAGCTCCACGAAAAACTATTGAGTGGCCTCTGCCCTGTCCCCTAGCCCAGCGATTTGAACTGTTGGAATGTTGGCTCTGCTAGCTGTAAAACTTAGCAAGAATGTTGGTCTATTGTTGCTAACTCAACTCTCTAAATCTCCAACAAACAATCTGATCTTTGTTGTCTCTATCTCCCTCTGCGTATTCTCTGACTACCCAGAAATACGCACTCCCTGTTGTGCGTTGGTTGGTTGTGCTATGTCACTGCCCCGGAACTCCTGAAATCCTTGTAGGATTGCCTCTCTAGAGCGGGCACGGATGGTCCCCCAAAGTAGAGGTTGAATCTCCCACTTGAGAGATTCGTGACTAAACAGCAGGTTGACTCAACTAAATAGCAAAGTGAATAATCAAGTTATTTTATTTGCAAGGTGTATGAAGGGATCCCAAAATGAGAGTTGCTCCCTCCTTATAACTCCTTGGGCCTCCCTTGCCTCATGTGGGCCCCTCCATCCACCTATTCGACTTTCCCTCCAAGCTATTCGAATTCCCATGTCGGTGGTCCCCACATTCCACTAGCAACCAAATTAAGTCGAATTGCCTCCTAAGTCCCTAAGTTGAAAATGATGGGTTATCTTCCTTAGCTAAAATTGCGTAAAATTGTGTAGCAACACCCTATTACAAATGTGTTTGAGAAGGAACATTACAGTCCTCCCCTCCCAAATGTTGCTTGTGCTCAAGCAACCTCAAAGCTGGGTGCTCCAATATGTGCTCACCCTCCCAGGTCGCATTCTCATCCGGCAAGTTCTTCCAATGCTCCAAAAATCGCTTGTCCTCAAGCAATGCCTGAACGAGCATCCTCTCTAACTGTTGCTCCACACTGTCAATGCAACATGTGCCAGGGTCCCAAATGTGCCACTGAATCGTCCCTGACCGCAGCATTGTCCTGATATGAAAGAATCCTTCAATACCAGGATCCTAGGCCATCCTGTCCAACATGAAGCTCCCCTCGCTCCACTCCCTATCTTGCCCTATACGAGTACCAGAAGTCCCTTGCTCCATCAATGACTCGCTAAATCCCAATGGAAGATCTATATGTTCTCCCCCTGCAGTAGTCGGCGCATCCCTAAAGGTTATTGAGCTGTGAAGAGCTGTGACGCCCCAATTCCCTACTAGTCCCATAGTCGTGCCACCATGCTGATGATGTGCTACTCTGACTATGTCATACTCCCCATCGTGCACAGATAGTATCCTCCTCTCCTGGAACTCGATGCTGGAATACTGAAAGAGGCGAGACACGTCCTTCCTGGGCATCTCCATGGCACCAAGGCCTACCCATCCAAATCTAACTCCGAACTTGTGCAGCAATAGAGAATGTTTGCCTCCCCATATATGAAACCCTTTATGAACCCCCATGTGTCATCCCAAGAGCGAACTATATCACTCTTTACCACAACTCCACTCATCACGAGTGATCTATCGATCAACTAAATGCTTGCATCCCATAGGCAGACCTGTTGCAGCATAGCTCTGACAACCGATGGAATCCCTTTGGCCCTCATCTCTAGTCCCTGCATGCCACCCATATATAGGCTCCATACATCATGAACTAACCTGAGGCATGCTAAATTTCCCAATGCCTACTACTGTGTAGTAATGATGACCACTGGAAAACACGTGCGCCAAACAGCTACCCCCAGAATGCAACCAATAGATGGGTATCTGATATGTGCAATCGACTCAGTCTATGCGAATCCATCCTGCTCCTACCAACCATCGCCACCGGTTAGGCTACACACCGCCTGGAGAATGTGTCGATACAATGTCGAGAACCCAGATACATACTGGGAAACTATCTCTGTCGTACACGGTATCCTCTGCTCATGCATGGTCCAGACATGCCCAGTGGAAAGAGTGAAACATGTCTCCCTGTGACCATCTCCCCAAGCATAGGATAAGTGATGAATGATATGCCATCCCTGTCGGTGATCACCTCATCCCTCGTCCTGTGGTAGTCAACTCGCACACCGACTCGATGCCCCCGCTGAGAAGTCTACCCTCGATCGCACCAAGTGTCATCCAAATATCTTGAGTGAACTCCCCGTCCCCTGCTTCTCATGCCCAGAGTGTCAAAGGACAACAACCAAATCACATGTTCCATTAAATGACGTAGAAGAGGGTCAGGAGTGTGAGTCCCCACGGATACCATCAAGTATCGCTCCTCTGTGTCCCCATCAACCTTGGGTGAACAACGCCCAAAGGTATGCCCAGTATATCTGTCCATGGCTGTCCCTAGAGGCAACACTCCAAAACCTCATTGTGTAGCACCACACGCCTCTGCATACCACCGATCATCCCAGTACTCCTGAACATGCCATTGTACACCGCGGCCTACCCCTGTACACTGTTGGATACCCTCGGCTGCAGCTATGCCATCCTATACCATCCTGCTTCCTACCTGTGCCACTACACCTGTCACTCCCCACATGTACTCACTGCGATGTGAGGCACTCCCACTCCACAACGTAGTCCAACACACTATAGAACACCACCATGCATCTCCATGCCCACCTGTAGACCACTGCTCAAAGCTAGATGCTCCCACACATCCCTGGATATGATGCCCTAGAGCTATGTCTCTATGTGTTAGGCCACACCCGATCAGTATCATCACCTCCACCATCGCATCATTATCCCCGCCCATCAATGGATCTTCCCTCCAAATCCCCCTTGAGGGATTCAAGAAGTGACTCTCCCTATGTGTCAGAAGTGATGCCACCACTACTCTACTCCTTTGCGTCCTCTATGCCCCACACAAAACTGAAGAGCCCCATCTCCATGCAAGGCACTGTCTAGTGGCTTGCAAATGCCACCTCCTCCGACAAACTCCTGCCAGAGTATGTTGATCACCCAGTGATCCCGTGTACAGATGCCATACCAAGAAAACCAAAGGAGTTTGTCCGGTCAGCCACTGGTGCTAACCAAGACTCCCCTAGCGAATGTGCATGCTCAACTGCTAGGTCAATTGCACCATCCCGGTTGTAGTCAACCAGCATACATGGGAAATGATAGGTAGTCCCTCCTGGATCCCAATGCCAGTTGGGGCTTCCAGCATCCCCAGTGCCTAGAAACTCTTACTAAGCTCCACCTAGGTCAACTACCATCTCCATAGTCCACTCCACCAAGCACCAACTCAGAATCTCTCACCACCCAACCCCGAGAGAGGGATCGAATGCACGAACTCCAGCACATAGAACAACCCCAGCATGCAGGTGTTGCACCATGTGCAACTCAAGTCGTCTCATCTCACTATCCTGGTCAATACATACAATCTGACTAGCTAGCTTTGTCTCCCTCTGTCCAATGGGCCAAGGTAACCTAACAGTGTTGCCAACCCCATCTATGTATGCCCGAAGCGGGCTGCTCTCACGCTCCAACGTGCAATCTAGCTGCACCAATAAGGAATCTAACTGCTCCCTCATGTGAGTCAATTTGGCCATGGACTCGGCACAAACTGCTCTCATGCCCTCCAACTCCTCGATCTGTTGCAAAATCGCCTCTTGCACTAATGCGACCTTCCTTTTTAATGCTAGAAGGTCGACCTGAAATTGATGGAACTGTCATGGGCATCTATCACCTGTAAACTCGGTCACGGCTCCAGATACCTCAATGACTCTTGGCATCTCGTCCAGGGATGGCACCCCCTCAACAAATGGATGTATGCGAGTAGGCTTTATCCTCTCCACCAGGGTGTCAACTAGGGCTATCAAAGAGGTCTCTAATAAAGGTGACTCCTGCGCCACACCGAGTATATCGATGTGCTCCTCACCCTCCTGTGCATGCTCAACCTCCTCCTCAGGATCCTGATATCTAAAGTCAGGTCTCCACCGGCAAAAGCGCCCCCTGGTCTCACCCTCTAACTGTCTTTGTCTTTTCTGCTCCTTTTCAGGAGATCTAGTGCCCTAATCTGTTCGACATTCCCCACACGAAGTAGATGGTTGCACCCCCATGGCCTGCTCATCTCTAACGTCTTTGTTGTAAGGGTGAGGATGGGTTTGGTATGTCACCCTCCTCAACTGGGCCAACCTCTCATCATCCCAATTAATTTTACCCCAAAATTTCTGCATACTAGATTTCCCTTGAGCCATGGGTTTGTCTTCGATTTCACCCATCACTGTGCACTCATACCCAAAGCTTCCACGATCTTCTGCCTAATTTCCCACAGCTGGGCCAAGATCATGCTTTGATACCAATGTAATATTCCAAACTTAAATAAATAGTGATATTCAAAGCAAAAACGATGTAAAGCACAAAAATTTTAAACAATCAGCGAATACTCATAAAAACACCGGAATTAAGAACCAGTTGAGCCATTTTATTAATCAATGGAGCAAGTACAATAGTATGGAGGAATGCACCCGGGCTTGACTCAATGGCAAGCATGACAGAACCTAGGTGATACATATCAAATGCTGGAAATGATTGCTCCTCTAATGCTCTACGCTGCCCATAAAACTTCACTATTGCCTAGAAAGGGACGGCAAGAAACTCCTCCTCCAGTGTTGAGAAAATGATGAAACCTCGGCCACAAACTCCTTGGCCAAAACCCACAAAAACCCAGAAATAGTATGGCCCAATTTGGACTTCCCAAAATTGACCCCCCGTAATTCTACATTGTTTGCTGCAAAGATATGGCTTAAAACCCCACTTTTGGTGCTCATAAAATTATGAAACTTTATATTTGGGATCCCTGTCAAAAACTCAAAAAACCCAGAAAAGATTTTGGTTGGTTTAGACTTCTAAAATTCGACCCCCTTGGAGCCCAACCTCAGTTGCAACTACAAAACTCGGCCTGCTGGAAACTGCCTGTAAATCCTCCCGGAAATGCCCCCAAAGTGTTGGGCTGACCCTTTCTATCCAATCCCTGACTTCCCGAGTGAGCTCTTGGCCTAAAACACTTGCTCCTAAGCTCCACGAAAAACTGTTGAGTGGCCTCTGTGTTGTCCCCTAGCCTAGCAATTTGAACTATTGGAATGTTGGCTCTGTTAGTTGTAAAACTCAACAAGAATGTTGGTCTATTGTTGCTATCTCAGCTCTCTAACTCTCCGGCAAACAATTTGATCTCTATTGGCCTCTATCTCACTCTACGTATTCTCTTGCTGCCCAAAAATATGCACTCCCTGCCCTACGCTGGTTGGTGGTGCTATGTCACTGCCCCGGAACTACTGAAATCCTTGTAGAACTGCCTCTCTAGGGCGGGCATGGATGGTCCCCCAAAGTAGAGGTTGAATCTCCCGCTTGAGAGAATCGTGGCTAAACAGCCAGTTGACTCAGCGAAACAACAAAGTGAACAGTCAAGTGATTTTGTTTGCAAGATGTATGAATGCATCCCAAAATGAGAGTTGCTCCCTCCTTATAACTCCTTGGGCCTCCCTTGCCTCATGTGGGCCCCTCCATCCACCTATTTGACTTTCCCTCCAAGCTATTCGAATTCCCATGTGGGTGGTCCCCACATTCCACTAGCAACCAAATGAAGTCGAATTGCCTCCTAAGTCCCTAAGTCGAAAATGATGGGTTCTCTTCCTTAGCCAAAATTGTGCAAAATTATGTAGCAGCACCCTGTTACAAATGTGTTTGAGAAGGGACACGACATCTAAGTTGCATGAATCGTCGAAATGTTTCGAAGTTTCCGAAACGGGTACATTTAAAAACGTCACCTCCCAAAAATGGAAACGTCAGTTGAAATGTCGTCTGAAACATCATATATGTTTATATATAAAAAAAAAAAATTATAAATAAGTGAATAACACAATATCTTCCAAGAAAAAAGAGAATAAGACTCATAGATGACAATTTAGAAGGAAAACCAAGTTTATATTAACTCTGATAGATGATTACATGATGGTAGAGTTTTGGCTGAGTTTCGGGCACGAGTACGTCCCTAAACGTCGGGTTCTTAAA
>APFE031352333.1:110567-133207 GCA_000404065.3 Pinus taeda | reverse complement strand
GAAATAACTTTTGATAGTCACATCACCCTTTTTCATTCTACCCTTTCCCTTATCTTGAACAGAACCAAAAGAGGGAGGAACATATCGGAAAGGATTGGATGCATTGGTTTGAGGGATAGAGGAAGAACCCTCAAAATCATAATGGGGGTTGGCAGCCATCATTTTTTGTATCTCCCTCTTCCTCCCAATTTCAGCCTGTAATTCTTTTTGCCTAGCCTTATCTTGTTTAAATTTCTCAATGTTGGCCAACATAGTCTCCCTAATCTCCCCAATTTCTGGTGATTCACATGGGGTAATTTGGCCTCTAATCCCTGCCAAGTGTAGCTTCAGCCTATTAATGCCCCCTGGACCATCCTTAATTAACCTATGGCAAAATTTGCAATGCATTTCACTATCAACCATTTCAACATATGCCCATGCAACATCTCTTGCTTTAGGTGCCATTTTTGGAATAGGAAATGAAAGCAAACAATCTGAAAATGAAAAAAAAAAAAACCTTGATTCAATGTTCATTTATTTGACAAAAAACAGTCTCTAAGCTTTCTAGATATGCACCTCAAATTTACTAAGAAAAAACAGATTTATCGAGGTGAAAAAAAATACCTCCAGGCACAAACTGCCTCCTCAAGCTTGCTCCAAGAATCAGCTCCTTAATGCTGCTCCAAATGGCTGCCCAAGAAGCTCCTCACTCCAGCTACAATGCTCCTCCAAGACTCCTCACTGCTGCGCCAAAACAAGCTCAAGAACTGCTCACTAACTCTCAAAGAAGACTCTCACTCAAATGCACAAGACTGCTGTGAGAGAATGAGAGCTCTTGGGTGAGTTAAATAGCTTTTAGGAGGGGGATATGGACCCCAAAGATGTTTTAGAAATATTGTAATGCTGTTTGGAGTCCACCAAAACCCTAAAACCAATTACAAAACCCCAAAAAAACGGTTTAACACTTTGCTGTTGCGTTCGGTTCGTGAAAGCTAGTGACCCGGCCGGGTCGGCCGAGTCAGCAATGACCCGGCCGAGTCATTGAGTGACTCGGCCGGGTCATTGCTGACTCGGCCGACCGTTCCGTTTCTTTGACCGAGTCAGTTCCCAAGCCATCGACCCGGAACGACTCGGCCGGGTTGGTTCTGACCCGGCCGGTTTGTAAAACATTGATATATATACCCCTAACAAACCCACGCACCCTGTTTTAAAAAGTAACGCACCCGTCCCTACACCCACGTTTCCTGGCAACATATCTTTTTTTGTTGAGCATGTCTCTATGGACAAAAGGCTTATGCTTTGTGGTTTTGGGAAAGAAACATTTTTTGTCATGGCTATCTTAGTTCATCATGACTATTAGGGGCTTTTGTCATTTCTTCATTGATCGAACATTACTTTCACATAAATTTAAGGTGAAGGACTACTATAAATAATGTATCATTATGATGAGTATGACATAGTAAAAAAATAGAGTTATAGCAAGCTAAGCCAACCTTAAAAAGTTGAGCCCCTTCCTTCTTCCTTAAATTTGGGAAAATTCACATTTTTGCCCCTTTATGTTTGGGTTCTTCATGCATGGTAGGATTTTCTCAATTTTGGGTGTACAAGATTTGGCAGTCGTTAGCCAACCCAACGCACTTACTAAAGCTTCAATTTTCCAAAACTCGTGCACAACCCATGGCTTGCACCTTGACCAAACTAGAAACCCTAAACCAGCACACTAGCCAAATCAGAAACCAACCCTAAATAGAAATCTTGAACCCCTGCACATCCAGGCTCGCTTGGGCGAGCCTCACTTGTCTACCAGCGACTTCCCTTTAGTTGTGTTTTTTGTTAGCGACGTACACCCTTACTTTGTGGTTCTATTCTTCCTTTGTTGTGTGAACTTCCTTGCTTTCTCTCCATCATGTGCCTCTCCTTCATATATATGTGCCTTAGCATGAAGGTTGGGCGGTCTTGCCTTTGGGTCGACACCCCTCCAACCTCAAGTTGACTTGTCGTTGTGTTCGCGTGTGCCCCTTTCCTTATGCAAGACTCAAGAGAGAATTCAATGTTCATCACTGCATCAGAAATAACAACATCAAGAGAACAACCAAACCAGTAACCAAGAACCAGATGAAATTCTCCAAGACTTCCTATTGAAATTTGATGATTAAAAAGTTTCTTGCAATCCCAACCCGGTTTTAATTTCACCTTATCACTCCCATTAAGTTAAATGCCCTTTCCCATAAATATACATTCAACATATAGAATTCTGGAAATAAAATTTTTAGATTAAAACACATGGGACTGTCAACACATGCTGGAAATAAACATGGACATAAATAGACCAGCAACACACATAAAAATACGCAGATTTTTGGTCAACTTAGACCTAGGCAAAACCCCTTCAATCTTCTCCGGAGAAACTTGTTAGAGAGCTCTTCAAATTTAATTATCTTTCAAGTTCAGGAAAAATACATTTGCAGACAAAACAAAACAGCAAAATACAACTTATATATTCAGCCCAAAACTCCTTGAAAATTGTCCCCACTTTGCCTCTATTTTCGTGCCCACTTGAAGCTGAAAATATGAATTGTACGGATACATATTGTAGTGTACCAATTCCATACAGACTGTATGGATTTTCATACCGTTGTACGAACTGTACGGATTTTTTTCAAAAACTTCTTTTGAACGGCATGCAACTCACAGCATTAAATGTTGTTCATACTATACCTTTTGATGTCTTCTATATCTTGATTTTCGTGCCCAGATTTGCCTAGAAATCACTCCTTCAACTTGCAACAACAAATTTCTCCTTCAAAACTTTTCTCCAGCTCTCAGCCTCCTTTCTCCAATCTGCTCATGAAGAATGAATGCAGTCTATATTTTCTTTTCCCTCTTTTGTTTTCTTAAATGACTTTTGGGCAACCTTAAGATCTAATGGCTCAGATTCATTTAGATCAAAGGATGAGAATAAATGTGCATTTAATTCTCACTTTCTATTTTTTAACTCACCCATTAAATAAAGTACCAACATTATACTTTGTCTAAAATCACTTTTCACTTTATAATTTAACATTGACTTTACTACTTATAAAGTTACTTTCACTTTATAAAGTCACATTTAGGAAAAGAATTATTTTGGACACTTTTCCCTAGGTAGAAACTAACCCATGGGAAACCACTTGTCCAAGGTACATTAAAAATCAACACTCCCTCTTACAGAGGAAAGTATTTCTCACCACACCCATCTTGTCCCTTAAATGGACATGCTTGCCTCTTGGCAAGGACTTTGTGAGAACATCAGCCACCTGCTCATCTATTGATATATACTCCAGCTTCATTACCCCCTTCTAAACATAGTCCCTGATGAAATGATAACTGAAGTCAATGTGTTTTGACCTATCATGCAACACTGGATTCTTCGTGAGTTTAATGCAACTCTGATTATCACAGTGAATAATCAACGGTCTCAACTCATGATCAAGTAGGCCATACAACAACTTGCGAAGCCAAATGGCCCCACATGTAGCCTGGCTAGCGGCCATATACTCAACTTCAGAAGAACTCAAAGCAACTGACTTTTGCTTTCGACTGAACCACGACACAACTGTCGAACCCAATCCGAAGCAACACCCTGAAGTGCTTTTCCTGTCTAAAGCACAGCCTGCCCAATCTGCATCTGTGTAACCTGCCAACCTCACTCCATCTCCCCCTTATAGTCCAAACTGTTGAAGAATCTAGGGCAATTAGAGTTAATGAGATTCTTCTTGCATGATAACTATTTGAGATGTATTTAACTTTTTGCTTATTAGCATATTCTTTAGTGCGTCTTCTCTAATTCATCAAATAGCTACCAAAACAAAGAGACAAGAACAGAAGTGTTGGCATTTTGCCAGGGCCAAAACCTCTCGCTCTTGGAGAGGAAAACCTGCACAAAATTCTTCTTATAGATATTCCAAATGACGAACACCAAGACCATGACCCTCGACTTCTAATGTCACTCCAAGACCAAAACAAATCATCTTGCTGAGATCATCATCATTACAACAGCTTTACTAAAGTCTTCATTACTGCATCTTCATTATTCATTATAACAATTATATCAATATTGTTGCTTCATTGTTTCATTGAGATCATCTCTGTTGTTGTAATACTATTACTGGACCTTCATCAAGGTTTTCACCATACCAACAAGATCTCTGTGTATATGCGATCTGCACCTAAATCCACGAAAATCATGAGAGTTGTATAAACTTGTGACTATGCCTCCCTGCATCAAGATCTTCCTTGCCACAACTATGTCAGGACTGAATTCTTGAGAGCCGATACTCATGACTGCGTTTGATCTATGTTATGACTGTGTTGACTATGGGAAGACGTGATCATGTGGAGGCTGAGACATAGAGGTATGCGCAAATATCACTCTATTGAAAATGTTCCGAGATAGTATGTGGGATCATGATTATACCGAGATAGAGTATGTTGTGCATTATGGTGTGATCATAGTTAAGTCGAGAAAAAGTGTCTTCATCGAGCACCGAGACAAAGAGTCTTCATCAAGCACCAAGACATCGTTTTTCACCGAGCACCGAGACAAAGCTTTTCATCGAAATCATATAATGAGATTCTATCACTATGTGTCACTGTTTTGTATAACCTAGATCATGTATTGAGTATATCACTGTTTTGTATTACCGAGATACTATCTTCCTGTATCATATGAAGTCTTAGAGTGATCTGAGGTGTGTGTATATGCCAAGAATGTCTAGCTCCATCCACAATTACAGTGACTACAATTTATGTGACTGTGTTGGAGAGGCTGAGACTATAATTGCGTTGAGATCGTGATCATAGGCATATATCATTCTCCATCACCGAGATAGTGAGATATAGTCACGTTGTTATACTTCATTGTGTCAAGATTCTCTAAGGAGTTCCATCTTCTTTTTCAACGTTGATCTTTAGTCTTATATATATAGTGATCATGTCTTCCATATCAAGCCGACATTACTGTAGATCGTTGTGACACCAATTTTGAGTTGACTTGACATATGTAAGTGCTTTAAGGTTGACATGACTGTCTTTCTCATTGTTTAGTTGGCAGACTTCTTCTTTGGAGGATTGTGCTTGTCTTGGAGCATTACTTGACACTAGGTTGGACCTATATTCATTATAACATCATCAAGAAGAGGTCTTTAACATGATCTTGACTCTTTGACTTTTCTAGACCTATGGAATGAGCAAGAAACTCATTCATATAATTTACAAAAATAATATTTATTTTTCTTGATAGGTACAAAGATCAAAATTACACTTACAAATACCGAACCTAGTTACACTTTCCTTCAACACAGACCATAATCAACAGTCCCCTGCATGTAGCAAAGAATGTGCTTTGCAGCTACCCAGTGCATCCTCTTGGGCTCAACCATGAACTTGCTAAGTGTGTTCAGGGCAAAGCATATATCTGGCCTAGTGTTGACCAGATACATCAAGGACCCAATAAGCTTCCTATACAATGTGGGATCCACCAAACTAGAATCTGAAGCATGAAGCTTCTTCCAGTTGGTGATCATAGGTGTAGACATGGGTCTACAATCTGCCATGTGAAATCTGCTCAACACATCCACAACATACTGCCCCTGCCCCAGAAAGATATGGCCCTCCTCCTGCCACACCTCAAGCCCCAAAAAGTAATGCATCACCCAATGTCCTTTATCTCGAACTCCATAGAAAGATCCTCCTTGCAACCACTAATCAGTCTCTTTGCCCCAGTAATGAACAAGTCATCCACAGACAGCACAAGAATGAGTCGATCATCCCCTACAATGTAGTATAGCTTCGGATCTGCATCACTCTTCATGAAACTCATCTGCTGCAAGTAAGTATCAATCCTCGAATACCAAGCTCTCAGAGCTTGCTTAAGTCCATAGAGTGCTCGCCTCAACCAGCATACATGGGTCTCCTGCCCAAGTACCTCAAAGCCTTGTGGCTACTCAACATACACCTCCTCTATGACTCCGTTCAGAAATGCGGACTTCATATTCATCTGATGGATCTGCCAACCCATTTCTGCAGCAATAGAAATAAGGGACCGGATAGAAGTGTACTGAGCTATGGGAGCTAAGGTCTCATCATAGTCAACTCCCTCTATCTGTGAGAACCCTCTAGCCACAAACCTCACCTTGAACTTCTCAATGTTGCCATCCACAGCATGCTTGATCTTGTAGAGCCACCTGGAAGTCACAACTTACTGGACCTCAGGCCTAAGCACAACATCCTAGACATTGTTCTCAAAGATAAAGGCATACTCCTCCACCATAGCCTCTCTCCATACCTCCTGGCTGGCAACTGTTGGAACTTCTAAGTATAAATATTAGAAACCCTTCATGTACTTTTCTGATTTATTTCTACCTACTTGTTCTGATTAATTAACAAGTTATTTACCATGTAAAAACTGAAAATAAATACAAGTACATGTTCAACACATTATAGATCATCAACTAAAGGAAACAAAACAAGCACACAAGTGACACCGTTGTTTTTGGACCAATGTCCCCGGAAAAACCCAATGCGAGAAAACCGATGCAGCTATCTGAGGCAGTTTCAAAATACAATCTGGGTGCCAAAACCGGCTCACCCAACATAGAATAATCTCGACAGTAATACCTCTCATTCGAAGACAAATGTTCCAGCTGAAACCCCAGATAAACACTCCGACAGCTCCCAGCTCCAATCTGCCCCACGAAAACCCCAACATCTTCCTCTAGGGACTAACTGAGTCAGCGCTTTCTGGCCCAGCGTCTACCCAGGCTTGCCCTGCGTCAACCTCTGGAGGCCCTGCATTAGCCCTTAGAGCCTCTACGTCACCCACCCTAGCTCTCTAAGGCACTGCGCAACTCCTGGCTACCTCTGCGTGAAGCTCTGGCTGGCTCTGCGTCCCTCTCTCTCAGCTTCTGCATTGATCCTCCTGGTATTATCTCTGCCTCTCTGTTTCTGTATTCACTACCCCTCAGCTGCAATCTCTGATCACTCTTTCGACTTCCTCAGCAAACCCTGCCCCAGAAAATTGAAATCTTGATCAATTCGGTGTGTTCTCCAAGTGACCCTCAAGCCTCCTCTTATACTTTTCCCGTTGACAATTCAACGACCGAGACTAAGTCCCTAATCAACGGTTAAGATTAACTCTAGCTTGATCCATAACTTTTGGACCCTTCTAACATAGTTTTACATTAATTCACATCAAAATTTTATTTTTCCTAAGTTTAGACCTAGGGACTCCATTAAAAATATTAATTATTTTAATATCACTCAAACTGTTTAGAATCTGCCCAAACCATTTCTGGGTATTGGAGATCTCATGTGCTTTAGCCTCTCCACCAATTTTCGTGGCTAGAACACATCCGATGTTACCCCAAATCAACAGCAACCTCCTCAAAGCTAGCAGACTCAAAGTCAACAACGCTGGTAGCCTTGGCTACATAACTGCAAAACCGCTCAGGTGGCACACTCTCCCTGTTCACCCTCTTCGGAGGACCAACAGACTCCGCTTCCTTCAACATGTTTTGAAGCCACTTGGGCCTCCTCTTCCCTGAAGAAGCTTCCCCATAGGGAACCTCATCCTCTACCCCCCAGTCTGGTGAACCTTAAGGTTTGCCAATTGACCCCGGTGTCCCTGTACCAGCACTTGTCCTCGAAGAATTTTTACTAGCACTTGTGCATGTGTCAGTTGAAGTGCCATGTGAACTCTATACTAGTGGACTCCCTAAAGAAGTGCTCAGTGAAATCGCCACTAGTGCCCCAGATGTCAGTGACACTGAAATACCTCCTGTACCAGTTGATCCAGAACCTTGAGGTCCTACTCCCTGTACTTGACCTCCCTGCTGAGGAGAAGTCTATGACTCTCTCTCATCGTACTCCTGTGATCTCCGATAGGCCCTCTCCTCCTCGAACTTCACATCCCTCCTAATCACCTCTCCGTTTAGAAGGAATGAAGATCCAATAGGCCTTCAATGTCTCGTTGTAACCCATAAAGATACCCTTCTCTGCCATGGGTTCTAGCTTCATCCTTTGCTCCTTGGGGATATAAGAATATGTGAGACATCCAAAGATACGAAGATGTCCCACATGAGGCTTCACTCCAGTGAAAGCCTCCTCCGGAGTCATATTCCCCAATACTCTGTGAGGACTCTTCTTCTGAAGATAAACAGTAGTATTGCAGGCCTCAAACCATAAAAACAAAGGCAACCCCTGATCATGAATCATCACTCTAGCAGCTCCAACAATAGCTTTGTTCTTCCTTTCAGACACCCCATTCTGCTGGGGGTTGTAAGGAACCGTGAACTCTCTCCTAATGCCCTCATGTGCATAGAAGTCGGAAAACCCACCATCAGTGTACTCACCACCATTGTTGGACCTCAAGACTCGAATCTTCCTATTTGTCTTCTTTTCCACAAGAGCTTTGAACTCTTTAAAGCGATTGAAGACCTCATCCTTGGTCTTTAGGAAATATATCTAAGTCCTCCTAGAGTAGTCATCATTGAATATAACATAATACTCATAACCACCCAAAGACACATGAGACATACGACCACTAACATGAATATGAATCAAGTCTAGTATACCTGTAGATTTGTTGTCACTCTCTGGGAATGGTAACTTGGTGTACTTGCCCAAAGCACACCCTCTACAAACCTCATAATGCTCGACACTGAAATCAAGAACTCCAGTAGTGATCTCCCTCAGTGCTCTCAAAGCTCTATGATGCATATGCACCATCCTTCAGTGCCAAAACTCGCACAAGTCTCTATTGTTGGTGGTACTAATGTGAGTGCTACCAGATGTGCTACTCACTAACCTGTCAAATGAAAACTGAACCTGTATAGTTTCCCAGAGCAGACTCCAATCACTTTGGCAAAAGTGATGGAAGCTCCCCTTGGATGCATCAATACCTTCCCTCCTGAGAAAGTGACGTCAAACCCATTCTCCTCCATAGCAGACACTGAAATCAAGTTCTTCTTCATCCCCGGAACAAACAAAACATCCATGACCTTCAAAGGAGGCAAAGACTCCCTCTCAAATGTCACATTCCCCACACCAACAGCTCTCACAGTGCGGTCATCTCCTAGTACAATCTCAATATCAAGTGCCCTTTTCGCAAGCTCTGAAAAGAACTCTAGTGCACCTGTCATAGGGCAGGAAGCCCCGCTGTCTATGTACCACACATCGGATGATGTACTCCTACTAGATCTAGAAGTAATAAATGCAAAGACCTTGTCAAATTGAGAAGCAAACTGCTCCACCTCTACTGAAGCTGCAGTACCCTTTTTCCCCTTGTTCTTCCTCTCAAGACACGTAGCAGCGTAGTGTCTCATCTTCTGACATGCCCAACATTTGACTTTAGACATATCTGTATCTTTCTTCTTCTTCTTCTCTTTTCCCTTAGCCCCATCTGATGAGGCCCCTTTCTTGGCCTTCCCTTTGTTCTCCCCCCTGGCTGTCAGGGCTACATCCTCCTCATCTACTATCTTCACCCCACCATTGTCAGTGTTCTGTATCTCATGTTGCATACAATCATCCCAGAATCTGTCCCAATTGGGAAGATTCTCCCTAGAGGTAACAGCATCTCCAAAGACCTCCCAAGATTTAGGAAGTCCCGCTATAGCTATCCTGACTAACACTATGGGTGCAACTCCCTCACCAATAGCAGTCAAATCATCACGTACATGTTTGACCCTGCCAAGATGGTGAACTACACTTTCAGCCTTTGTCATCCTGATGTTCTTCAATTGTTCTTTGAGTACCATCTTCTTGCTCTCATTGGTACTCTAATAAAGAGTGGTTAGAGTTGTCCACATTTGATATGGATATGTGTTTCCTCTCATCTAAGGAACCACATGATCCTTCAGAGTGTCCATCAAAATCCTTTTTGCCTTTGCATTATTTTTTGTGAATTCAGCAAGTTCATCTACTACAGTAGAAAGTACAACCACTTGTCGCACTATGTCCCAAACCACTGCCTCCTCAAACACTGTTTGAATTCCGTCCTTCCAAATGGCATAGTTGGATATCCCATCCAGTCTGTCCTCTATCCTTAAGAACATGCCCATGACTACTGTACAAAATTTACAAAACCAAGAAAATGGAGAAATGAACTTTCCAGCACATCTTGTTGTCCCAAAAGTTCAGTCTGTGTGAAATTTCACCTTGCTGTCCCAAAATATCAATTTGTTGTCCAAACTGAATTTGTTGTCCAAAAATTCAGTTTGTTGTCCAAACCACTGTTTGTTGTCCCAAACTATTGTCTGTTGTTCAAACTGCAATTTTCAACCTGTACCTCTAATACCATGTTGAAATTTGATGACTAAAAAGTTTCCTGCAATCCCAACCCAGTTTTAATTTCACCTTATCACTCCCATTCAGTTAAATGCCCTTTCCCATAAACATGCATTCAACATATAGAATTTTGGAAAATGAAATTTTCAGATTAAAACACATGGGACTGTCAACACATGCTGAAAATAAATATGGACATACACAGACCAGCAACACACATAAAAATACACACAGATTATTGGTCAACTTGGACCGAAGCAAAACCCCTTCGATCTTCTCTGGGGAAAACCTGTTAGAGAGCTCTTCAAATTTTTTTATCTTTCAAGTTTAGACAAAACAAAACAACAAAATACAACTTATCTCTTCAACCCAAAACTCATTGAAAGTCGTGCCCACCTTGCCTCAATTTCCATGCCCACTTGAAGCTGAAAATATGTACTATACGAATACAGACTATATGAACTATACTATACGAATTTCGTACTATATGGATTTTTTTCAAAAAAATTCCAAAAACTTCTCTTGAACAGTGTGCAGCGCACAGGATTAAATGTTGTTTGTATTGTACCTTCTGTTGTCCTCTATGCCTTGATTTTCATGCCTAGCTTTGCCCAAAAATCACTCCTTCAGCTTGCTGCAACAAATTTCTCCTTCAGAACTTTTCGTCAACTCTCAGCCTCCTTTCTCCAATATGTTCATGAAGAATGAATGCAGTGTCTCTTTTCTTTTCTCCCTTTTGTTTCCCTAAATGACTTTTGGGCAACCCTAAGATCTAATGGCTCAGATTCATTTAGATCAAGGGATGAGAATAAATGTCCATTTAATTCTCACTTTCTTTTTTTTAACTCACCCATTAAATAAAGTATCCACATTGTACTTTATGTCTAAAGTCACTTTTCACTTTATAATTTAACATTGACTTTACCACTTATAAAGTCATGTTCACTTTATAAAGTCACACTTAGGAAAAGAATTATTTTGGACACTTTTCCCTAGGTAGAGACTAACCTATGGGAAACCACTTGTTCAAGGTACATTAAAAATCAACACGTCCTTCTAAAATTTGGCCTTCCTATTCTCCTTCTTTCTTCGCTGGATCAAAGATGTCCAAGACACAAATTGATGTGCCAAATGTGGAGAAGAGGTCTCCTTTATATAGAATTTGAAGGGGGGTCAAATGGGTGCCTCTTGGGGGCCCAACTGACTTAAAATAATAGGAGGTCGACTTGAATTATTTGGAAGCAAAAATTTAAATTCAAAATTTACATTTTTCCACATGATGAAAATACCAACCATGGCTACCATATTTCCAACATATATGAAGCATACTATAGAGAACAGATAGAATTTATTTGAAGGTTTGACCCTCATGGTCTAATATTTGTGGAAGTTTTCATAAGACTTGGCCATCTCATAAATGTTGATTGAGCACTATAGCGATATGATTATTGATCATCTATTGCAGTGATGATTAAGGGCATAAGTATCAAAGACATCTTTAGGCATTCATTTGTTCTTCATCTGTGACAAATTTTGCTTCAGCAAGTTCTGAAGAGGTTGTCATTCCTTAGTCACTTTATTACATCTTTTTGAAGTAGTTTGGCTTATATCTGCACATCTGAAGCAATCCAAGGACACATCTCTCATCTGCAAACAAATCAAGAAAGGATTTATCATCAGCATTGACTATTACAACTATGATGTATGATGCAAAGGTAAGAGTTTGATTTTGAGAAGACCGATTGATTATTTGACCAAAGAAAGAATGAAATGATGTTGTGATTATTGAATTAGGATTTGCAACAAATAGTGTGGGCTTCTGATTGCAAGGGTTATAATGCCTTCATCTTGCACATTGAACTAGGGTTATCTTAAGCAGAGGTAAGCATGAGGATTTGTATGGTTTCCATGTATTGATGAGAGATTGATGCTAGAATTTGGTAATGTTGGGCAAATCTATTGAGACATATGCAATGATTGTATGACAAGGACAAAGGTCACAGATTGATTTAGTGACAGAGATAGTGATAAATATTATTCTTTTATCTTCTATTTCCAGGGTGGCAAGGTAGTGCAAGGCAGGAAAGTGGAGTCCCACTTAGGTTGGAGCCTGAAAACGCTTTAGGGAAACAAGGTGGTGCTAGAGCAGTTTTGCGCCTACAGAGGGCATTGAAGCATCCTTCCAGTTAGAGTTGGTAAAGCCAGGGTGTCGAAGCATCCTTTCAATCAAAACTGATAAAACCAAGGTATTGGAGTGTCCTTTAGGTCGAAGCCTGTAAACTAGGCCCTTCCAGTTGGAGTTGGTAAACCAAGGGTGTTAAAGCATCCTTCAAGTTGAAGCTCTTAAACCAGGGGGTTGGAGCCTCCTTCAATTGTTGTTGAAAACCTTGGAAGTTGGAGCTTCCTAATTGATGTAAATTAAAGACCTATAATAACAAGTGTTCGATGGCTTTTCTCCCGAAAGCGTTTCCTCCTAAAAAATTGTTGTGTCCTGTCTTGATGTCGTGCATTGTTGAATGGTGTTATTTATTGTTTATCAGATGTGATGTTAATCTAATGTTAATGTGAATTTAATTCTCTAAAGATTAAAAATTAACTAATTGGAAGGAAATATTGATTCACCCCACTCTCAACGTTTCCAATACATGTCATCCTTGACAAGGAAAACTATTAAGGAGTTGAAGTGCAAATTTCAGAAAAAAATAAAAAATAAATAAATAAAAGATTGTTGTATCAGAAAGTCATGTCAAATATTATAAGTTTGCACAAGGTTTGATTTCCATTTTTTGAAGTCATGTATTAGAGGAAGACTAGGTTAATGTACAAATCAACAAAGATTTCTATGCCAAAGCATTTCAATTATAAGAGTTCAATTTTTAACTTTCAATTTTGAATAAGCAAAAATTGATCGAGAAAGAAAAACCTATGTTACTAGGATACGGAAATGGATCCAGATACAGAAACAGAGTCGGATACGGATACAGATCCACCAAATTTTTGAAAAGTCAAGATCCGGAAACGACAAGGATACACCAAGTACAAAAATATATAATAATATTTTAAAATTTTAAAAAAGTTAAAAACATATTCGAAGTTCAAAATCAAAAACCATTCATGAATAACAACATTAGCACTAAAATGAAATCATTAGATGATTTATAAATCTAAACACATGATTGTGACCAATAAAATAAAATGATAAAAGTACTATAGAACAACATTCTTGAAGACTAAACATAAAAAATAATATAGAAAAACAAACAATGACTTAAAATAATTTAATTTAGGTATAATGGTTAAAAATAGTTTATATTAAAATTAGTTTATAATTTATACTTTTGAAACTACACAATTTAAACTATTTTATAATTTAGTTTATAGTTTAATTTAGTATTATTATTATTTATGGTTAAAACTCAATAGTTTATAATATAATCATCTTTAAATGTCTTATATCATATTTAATTGTATATTAAATATTATAGAGATTGGCCACTTATTAAAAATGATAGAAATTTTATATGTATTTTTAGGGTTATGGCAATAAAAATTTACTAATAAATTTTTAACCAAAGAGAAAAAGCGACCACTTGAGTGGTGATGTAAATCATAAAATAAATGTAAAGGGTGGGAAGAATATTTAATTACCATGGGCAGGTTGCCATGACACGTTGGGCATAGCCGCATCACACCCGACCAATAATCATTATAATTTTTATTGTTTTCTTTTTTCGTTTATATTATAATTAAATAATTAAACTTTATAATCCTTGCTTAAATTTTAATTGCTATGTTAAAATTATAAAATTAATATTATTTTTATAATAGTATGAGGATGGCGTTTCACGATATGTTAAAATCTATATAATTATTATTCGCCTACATTTATATTATAATTAAATAACATATTAAATATTATAGTTTATGGTTTAAATTATTCTATTTTAAATTTAATGGGTGATGAGGATTATAATTATTTTACAAAGACCATGCTGCAAGTGTTACTATAATGGGCGATGAGGAAATGAGGATTTCATTTTAAAAGATGGCAAAGTAGAGTTGTAAAATTTTCTAAAACAAATGCCAAAACGCAAAGTATGGAACAATGAATTAGCAATGCACGTTACAAAGTTCGTTGTTGCCAAATACGCTTCCGAAACCATGGGATCTGCGATCGAGATGGATGAAACGATTTTTGTATGCAGGATTAGTTTCCTAAAATATTTAGAATTGTTTCTTGGCAGATCTCACACGTATCCAAACGGATCCGTATCTGAATCTGTTTCAGTTCCGGGGATTCATGTTTTCACAACTTGCCCCCCGCAGATCCGGTAACATGGTTTTTGGCTGCTCTAAAATTGTTTTCACCTACCTATGGGAACAATTCATGTGATGTGGTGGAATTATGGTCCCTTAGACCATTTGTTGTATTTTGGTTGACTTACATTTGGAAATCTTAGTGAGTGTATCCTTACCTTGAGATTAGTGCTAACCTAAGAAACCGGATTTGTCCAAACCCTCTCGTGTCCCAAATCCCACGAACCAGACACGATTCGCTAGGACAAGTGTCTTGTGAGTGTGTCCAACGTGCCTGGATCATGGGATTCGATGGACACACGAATTTTGAGAATGTGCCCAGTGTGTCCCGATTTCGGAACATGTCCCCTAAAAAAGCATGTCGCGGCCAATAAAGCACGATTTGGACTCATTTGGTACTCATTCTTGCGTGTGTCTTCTGTTGTGAGTGTGTGGGAGCTTATAGCAAAGGGTTTGGCAGAATTTTGGAGTTGATTCAAGCAATAGGTAAGTGCATTTTGCTTCTATTTTTTTGCATTTTTACTACTACAGTTTGCATGTGCTTTTTTTTACAAGTTTGTGGATTTTTTCTTTATTCTTTTACAACATTCATAGCTCAATCAAGGGAAGCAAGGAAGAGGAAAAGGAAGGGGAAGAATGTCCCCATTGGTGATGCCCCTCCTGTTCCAATTTCATTAGGGTCTGCAAGTGTTCCCTCTATTGAAAATGGGGTTGCAACAACAGCTTCAAATGTTGAGGGTAAAATGAATTTAGAAAGACAACAGGCTCAAGAAAACAAATATCCCTTGTGGAAGTATGTCTCAAGAGAGCAAGGGTTAGGCAACAAGTTGAAGGGAGGAGGCAATGTTGCTTGGAAATGAAACTATTGCAACAATCATTTCAATAACATTTATTACTGTGTGAAAGCTCATTTGTTGGCCTTACCAAGTTGTGGAATTGTAGCATGTACATAGGTGTCTTTAGCTAGGAGGAAAGAAATGGAAAAAGAGGCCAATGTTAGTGTGACAAGGGTGGCTGCATCATCTAAAAAATAACAAGAATGGTGATCCTCTTCCATTCTTGAGGAAAAACAACAACAAATTTCCATTTGAGAGTTTTGGAGGGATTGTTGATTTTTGTGTACCCTGGGAGGTACTCCAAGCCCTTGTGTTCAAGGGTTGGAGGTCAAAGCGCCACAAATGGGCTTGTGGGTTTGAGGTCCAAGCTTGGGGGTTTTGCACCCATAGATGTTTGGGCCAAAACTGTGACGAGTCTTCAACATGTGATGGATGAGGATGATAGGTCTCAGCGAGACAGTTCTAACGCAACGAGAATCATCTGATTTCGAGTTGTCGTTGAGGAGTTATGAATTTTTGAAGTCAAAGTGTGGGTTTGTAAGAAGTATCAATGTCGGTTTAATATTATTTAGGCTTGTGACAGCTTGTCAAGCCCTAGAGTGACGTTGGAAGGAGCCCCTCATTTATGTATAAAAAGAGGGTGAAGGCAAGGTTAATAAGTATCCAAATAGAGCAACACATATCTTGAGAACAGGTCGTGGAGGAAAGGGATATCTTTGTTTTGAGGCTGCAACAAGAGAGGCTAGGGAAGTGAGGTTGGAGGTCTGTTTCAAGGGTTGAATAGGGGTCCGAAGGCTATTGAACGAGGTTGAGTATGCTTGGAGGTAGGCCGAGGCCTTAAGGAGTTGAATGCAGGTCTGTTTTAGGGCTATTGTATGGGCCGAAATGTTGTTTGAAGGCTGTCATAAGCTACAATAGGGTTGTGTGGTAGGCCATAGGCCATACCACCACAAAAGGGGTTAGCATGGGCAGTATTAAGGGTTGTTTTGTGCCCTAACCTTCAGCGTGGAGGAGAAGACTCATAAAGGGAGAGGCCGCGCCATTTGAAGGCTGTTTGGTGACTCTTTTAAGGGATGTTGCAGCATGTGGGTGCCCTAACCAGTCATAGTTAGAAACAACAACAAAAGCGGTATTGCAGTAGCGTTGAGATGTGCGTTGGATCCTATTTTGAGGATCAATTTTGGATCAGTTAAAGGTAGCCTGTGGAAGTCAAGGATGAGGGGAAGATCTAGTGATTAGATGCCCTATACTAGTGACAGATTCCACAGTGATTGAGAAGCAGACTTGTAGCAGAAGATTGTTGTGCAATGGGTCAAAGTGTTGATCATTGCTTGGGTTAGTTTGTGGGCTACTTGTAGGAGGCCTTAGGAGTTGTTTGGAGGATCCTACAATGACTGTTGGGAGGCCTACCAAGCAGCCAAGGTGACAACAAACACATTAGATCGAGAGGCAAGAGGACAACAACAAGGTATGTTGCAGATGGATCCATTTATGATGGATTGATGGTGTCCTAGGCGAGGACACATTGATGTGCCCAAATTTGTGCAATAGCTCCTCTATTGTAGAAGCAAAGGGCAGATTGGTGAAGTTTGTGGGCAACCGTGTATAAGGGTCTCGTAGGTGTGGGGATGCCCTAACTAGGAGCATATACTACAACGTGGACTTGGTCTCTCATGGATTGTTGGAGGGAAGCGTGAGAGAAGACCAAGTGTGGATGAGATTGGACCCTTATGGTTTGCTGGAAATCGTGATAGTGTCCAAGTTGGAGCCCGGTGAGCAACACCCCGATGGACAAAGGTGGTTGCGAGAGAGGCAGTTATTGAGCTCAAGGGTTGACAAACCAGAGGCGCAATTGTGGAGCCCGAGACTTGTGTGTGGAGAAGGAATTCTACAGCAGATGATGGTCAGTCCTCCTAGCCCATGTTCATTGTGGGAGATGAACATATTGTAGTGATAGGTGGCAACCCTATGTTGGTCTTCATCAGCGCAACACAAGAAGACCATAGTGGGTTGAAGTCCTTGAGTAGCTAAGGAGCAGAAATGGGTAGTTTGAAGTTTTTCACAAGTGGAGCTGTGAACAACTTGACAGGAGTCTCGATGTGTTGTGGCCTTGATCGACGAAGGCACAACTAGAGAGCAAATTGGATAGCCGAGATTCAGTGGCCAGATGGACTTGGAGCATTGATAAAGGCAGGAGCTGCAGATCGGAAGCTGAAGGACCGGGTAGGTATAGGGTATGACCGAGGGGAGCTGTGAGGTCGACTACATCAACCATATGGTCAGAGTATCTTGTTGAGGGAAGATTGGTTGTTGATGGACTGATACCAAGTTCCAATTTTGTATCTTGTACTAGTGGATGTATGAGGGCCATTATCCCTGGTACAGGAGCCCTAAACTGTTGTAATTTATGTTGTTAATATAACGAAGTGGGGTTGAAAATTAAAAAGTTGTCTATGTTCTGTGCATGTGCGATTCATTGCTGCTTATATTCTGCTGCACAAAGTAGTTTTGCTGATATTCTTGGTTTGGTAGTATCAGTGATTTGAAGACTCTAAGCTAGACCCAAGGTCGTGGAAAATCAACAGGGATGTGGGTTAAGCAACAAAAAGAAATGTAGTGGCACTTGGTCCAATGGGCAAGATTTTTCAGAAAGAGAGACGACAAGAGCTTGATCTCACCATTGCATTCTTTTTCTATCAAAACTTCATATACTTCAATGTTGCATGCTCACCTTTATTTCTTGAGATGTGTCGAGCTCTAACTCAAGGGGCTCCATCAGGGTATGTGCCTCCTGGGTCAGAGAAGCTTACAACCACATTGTTCACTAAGGCAAAGAAAGAGGTGGACGAAATTCTTGAGCCTATTCAATCAGCATGGCCAACATCTAGGATTAGTATTGTTTATGATGGATGTATAGATCCAGCACAACACCCACTCATCAACTTCATGTTAGTTTTTGGTAGCATCGGATGTGCTCTAACCATGAAAATTGGTCGAAAGCTTAAGGCACATGAGTTCTAAAGAACCTAGAAACCGTTTGGTGAAATTCCACCTGGATTGTATTTTATTAAAATAATTAATATTTTTAATGGGGTTCCTAAGTCTAAACTTAGAAAAATTAAAATATTAATGGGTATTAATCAAAATATGGGTGAGAATGATCTAGAAGGCAGATCAATTCAATTTTTAATCTTGGTCGCTAATTAGAGACTTAATCTCATTCGTTGAAATCTCAACGAGAAAAGTATGAGGCTTGGGGGTTCATTTAGACACACACACGGAAAGACCAGATTGATCTGGAGTTCGATTTGTGGGGCTAGGACGCTGAGAAATTCAAACTAGGTGATCAGTTGCAGCAGAGGGGCAGGGATAGTTCGGGGGTACTAATAGAGAGGCAGAGAGAAGCTATTGGAGGTAGGGCAACAACAAAGAGGATTGACGCTGGGCCAATTTGGGCCCACGCAGGACTGACACAAAGGCAGAAGGGCTAGCGCAAAAGCAAAAGCTGCCCTCCACGCAAAAAGCCAGAACTACCGAAACAACCGGGAAGGTTGACGTAGTGGGCAGAAGAGACAGTGCAGAGTTGATGTAGAGCCTGTAAGGCTGACGCAGGGCCAACGCAGAGGTAGCCGGGGTTAACCAGTTTTGCTGTCGGATCAGCCGAAATTTGCAAGGTGAAGTGAGGTAAAATTCACTTAGTTTTTACGCCATTGTATTTTCTCTATCACTAGATTACCGGGAGGGCATCTTGCATTTGTATTCATAACTACTGCTTAATAATGGAAAACCCTCAGAGCTGCTGCACCGATTTTCCTGCATTGGGCTTTTCCGGGGACTATTTTGTCCAAAAATAACTATGGCCTATGTATCTTGTACTTTGCTCAGTTTTCTGTTTCATGTAATCAAATTTTAAGTAGTGTAGGTTGTAGAAGTAATTTGCTTTAGTATTCGAAGAATAACTTGATAATGTATATTAAAATCAAGTAGGTGAAGTAGATTCAAATTTGCTGCAGTAGAGGTTCCTTGAGGATTAGGAATTTTCACATGGTATTAGAGTATTGATTTTGAAACAGGAAGAGTAGATCCAACGCTAAGCAGAGAGGCCAAAAGTTGCACTTGGCAACAATTCGAATCCCCTTGAAAGGATTGCGTAGTCCTTGCTGGGAAGCAGATATTTTGAGGAAATCTCTCTCTGAGAGAGTCGACAGAGAGGTACGATTTCCAGTTCAAGAGTTTGCAGAGGCAGAGGGAGTGACACAGGGCCTCAGCGTAGTGCTTGAAGGGCATAGTTTCTGCTGGGGTAGAAATCTGCCAGAAAAGAGCGAAGACGCATAGAAGGGGAATTTTCTCCTTAGTGAACTTTTAGCCGAAAAGTTCGAATTTCTCACTTGCTGACCAGCTGAGCAGTGTTGAGCAGTGACTAGAGGAGTCAGTTCGATAGTTGGGTAAGATGGCATCGCATGGGCTCAGAGATCAGGACAAGTTGGAAAGGGCTTCTAACTATGTCATATGGAAGACAATAATCTTAGCTATTATGGAGGAATACGATCTCGAAGCCTATGTCAAGAGTGTAGTCGATGTTCCTGCTGACAATGATCAAAAGAAGAAGTACAAGGTCGAGCAGGGGAAGGCGAAGAGGTTCATACTTGATGGAGTTCGAGATCATGTGGTCTCACATTTGCAATGCAAGGATATAGCCTGAGAGACATGGGAAGCTTTGTCTTCACTTTATGAAGGCTCTTCTGAACAACGAAAGATGTACCTAGAACGAAAGTTGCAGCGGACATTGATGTAGAAGGGAGAAGGGGTTAACTCCTATCTTCAACGTCTTCAGGATACTAGAGTCCAGCTTGCTGTAGTGGGGTCCACTCAGTCTACCGTGATGGTAAGGACGACCCTGAATGGAGTCTCGGATAAATGGCAAGTCTTTGTCCAAAGCATATTGGGCAGGGGAAGACTACCTTCATGGGAGGAGATGTGGGCAGCCCTTCATCAGGAGGAATTATGGAGGGACTTGATAAAGGTCAGCCCTTCATCAGGAGGAATTATGGAGGGACTTGATAAAGGTCAACCTCAATGGTAATAGTGGGAGTGGAACGAAGACTAAGGAGGAGGAGGAGAACACAACTCTAGCATCAAAGGTACAGTAGACGTAGAGGCGGAAGGACATTTCGAAGGTGAAATGTTTTAGATGTGGTGAGATGGGCCACTTTGCATCCTAGTGTCCTTTGAAGAAAAAGGATAAGGATGAGAAACATGATCCTAAGGTTGCTCCAACAAAGATTGACGAAGATGAGTTTGCCATGAGTGCCCACGCATCTTCAAGAGGGAAATGGGGCAATATTGAGTTGTAGTCGAGATGACTACATGTGGGTGGGATCTTTGAGGAGTCCACCTCTTGGATCAATTCCTTGCTACGGGAGCCCAAGATTCAGCAATAGCGAGATGGACTTAGTGTCAGATGATGTAGTGGATTGTTTTGAGAGACAAATGCAGTAGCTTGAGACTAGGGATTGATCAGCGCAGAGTGAGGTTGACAGCAGTGTAGAAGATTAGAGGGTCAGAGACTAGTAGCAGTCAGATTCCAACATTCATGGTATTATGCTGAACACAGTTAAGTTCAGTAATTGTGGATGTTTTTTCAGTTTCTTCTCTCAACTACTGAGTTGCAATATGAATGCAGTGTTAGCAGTGGCAGTGCTAGTAGCATAGCAGATGCAATAGTTGAGAGGGAGTTGTAGTACATATGTAGTAGTGGCAGTGGCAGTGTCATGGGCAGCAGTACAGTAGCAGCATCAACATAGTGTTGGTGGCAACAACAATGCAGAAAGGAGATGCTTCAGATACAAAGCAACATGCAGTTGGACATTATTGCTAGAACACTTTCCTCGCTAAGAGGGAGTGTTATTTTTTGGTAGCATCGGATGCACACTAACCATGAAAATTGGTGGAGAGGCTAAGGCACATGAGTTCTAAAGAACCTAGAAACCATTTGGTGAAATTCCACCCGGATTGTATTTTTATTAAAATAATTAATATTTTAATGGGGTTCCTAACTCTAAATTTAGAAAAATTAAACTATTAATGGGTATTACTCAAAATATGGGTGAGAATGATCTAGAAGGCGGATCAAGCCAAGTTTTAATCTTAGTCATTGATTAGAGACTTAATCTCAGCTGTTGAAGTCTCAATGAGAAAAGTATAAGAAGGAGGCTTGGGGTTCATTTAGACACACACACACAGAGAACATATTGATTTGGAGTTCGATCTCTGGGGTTAGGACGCTGAGAAATTCGAACTAGGTGATCAGTTGCAACAAAGGGGCAGGGATAGTTCAGGAGTACTGACAAAGAGGCAGAGAGAAGCTACTGGAGGCAGCACAAAAGCTAACAGGACTTACGTTGGGCCAATTTGGGCCCATGCAAGCCTAACGCAGAGCCAGAAGGGCCAGTGCAGGAACAAAAGTTGCCCTCCACGCAGAAAGCCGGAACTGTCGGAACAACCAGGAAGGTTGACGTAATGGGCAGAAGAGAGCGCAGAGCTGACGCATTGGGCAGAAGAGACAGCGCAGAGCTGATGCAGTGCTTGTAAGGTTGATGCAGGGCCTACGCAGGGCCAACACAAAGGTAGTCGGGGTTAACCAATTTTGTTGTCGGATCAGCTGGAATCTGCCAGGTGAAGTGAGGTAAAACTCACTTAGTTTTTCCGCCATTATATTTTCTTTGTCACTGGATTTCTGGGAGGGCATCTAGCATTTATATTCAAAACCGTTGCGTAATAATAGAAAAACCTAAGAGTTGCTGCATTGGTTTTCCCACATTGGGTTTTTCCGGGGACTATTTTATCCAAAAATAACTGTGTCCTATGTATCTTGTTCTTTGCTAACTTTTTTGTTTCATGTAATCAAATTTTAAGTAGTGTAGGCTGCATAGGTAATTTGCTTCAGTATTCAGATAATAACTTGATAATGTATATTAAAATCAAGTAGGTGAAGTAGATTCAAATTTGTTGTAGTAAGGGTTCCTTGAGGATTAGGAATTTTCACACTTCATGGTATCTTCCTTGAATGGACCAGTGTTAAGTTATGGTATGTTCTATGCTTATAACAATTTGCTTATCTTTCTTATTTTTATCCACAAATTAGCAATTACATGTACATAAAGTAAAGTGCAGATAGAACATTAA